>BQMB01001868.1:0-132358 GCA_027943415.1 Closterium sp. NIES-67
TACTCCTGTGTCAGGAGCCTCGGCTTGAGGGCAGAGCGAAGCATATCCAGCTGCGGTACTTCCTCCTGCGCGAGCTACAGCAGCGCCGCCAGGCCCGCGTAGTTCACTTGGCCTCAGGTGCCAACACAGCTGATATTTTACTAAGGCGCTTGCGCCTAAAGATCATCTGCGGCACTGTGTACAGCTTGGTCTTGTTCCTGTAGCTGCTCCCCTGTTAGGATCCTGATTGTGTACTCTCTATTATATATGCTTGTCAGACTGGCCTTGTGGCCTTACCTCCAGTGGCTGGACTAGTAGTGCCACCCTGGCTTGCTTCAGTTTTTGGTTGATTCTTGCTGACTGGTCTCCAGACCCCTGCCTCAGTGGTTGGACTAGTAGTGCCGCCCTGAGCTGTTTGCTTCTTGTTTAGTTTCACCCCTTGTCTAGCCTAGGGGGTGTGTCAACTTATACATATTATCTATGTAGAAGTTATAGGCTAGACTGAGGTATGCTTCTAGTGAGTACAACCAACTAGTATTTGTTCTAGGTTTCCACCTCTAGTAATCATTCGTTTCTACGTTAACAATTTTACCCCCTCGATTTTTAGGAATGGCTTCCCCGTTTCCCAGATTTACCAACGCAAAACAAGGGTTGACAGGGTTGCTGGTAGGGGGTGGCGAGCCCTGGTTGTGGGAGTGTGGGAGGGGGGATAACTTGTGTACAATAGGACTAAGCCGTTTTTTTTTTGTGCTGTCACTGCCTATCAAGACTTAGCTAATTTTTGTGGGTTGTTGTTAGGTGTGTAGGGGGGATGTCTGTACCACACATGACTTAGCCGATTTTTGTGGATTGCTTGGTGTGTGAGCGAATGTTTGAGGACTTCACCAATTTTTGTAGGTTGTTGCGTGTGGGGGAGAATGTCTCTGGAGATTGGGGACTTCGACTAAATTTCCGCATCGTGAGCTACATGGATGTCGCACTCAGCGTTCGTACGCGTTACTCCATGAAAACTCAGTTTTGGGATAACGCAAACCCTGAAATTCAAAGTGTTCACAGACATACAACCCTGAAGAGGTTAGGGTTCAAAAAAGACCAAACCTGAAAATTAAGGGTTGGCCGAAAAAATACCCTGTGAAATCAGGGAATCTGGGTAAAATACCCTGATAGCGACAAGCCTGTGCAACAGCCATTTTACAAGTAGATTGCATACTCAAACCCAAACACCATTCAGAATAGGTACAAGCAGGCCCTCAGATATCAGGATGTTTTATCATGAATTCCTGATTTTCAGGATGCTTGTTTAGGGCCAGTCCTGAAAATTAAGTTGAAGGCCCATTTTCACCCTGTAAATTCAGTTTTTGATTCATACTGCAACCCTGAAAACTCAGTATGGTGTGCATGTACCAGCCCTGAGCAGTCAGGATGCCTTCGGGGATGATCCTGATACATGGAATCTTGCCTGCACATGCGCGCCCCGGGGTACCCCCCTGTTTTTCGCCCATTCTGCCGAGAATTTCGTGACAGCACACATTTTCCCTGTATTATGCTACCTTAGCTGTCACAGCGCGCTGAGTTTGCCACCTGCGCTGCAGATAACAAATGGAACGAGCCAATAGCGGCTAAGTATACCATCCAGCGCAACACTTGATATACAGCGTTGCTGTACAAGCAGTGTGGTGCTGTCAAAGTGTTTGGCAGCAAACCACGGTTGCATGTGGTTGGCTGGCTGGGCAACAATGGACCGTGGTCCTGCAACTCGACCAAGCAGCCTCTGTTCCGACCTTCCTCTTCAAGCTTCCCTCTCCAATCGTGGTTGAAGTCAATTCTGTAGCTGTTTACACTGCTCGTGCTACCGTACTGAGTTCCTCCTAGCAGCTCTTTTTCTACGCAGTCCGTATCCCCCTAGCGTTGGGGGACGATGACTGCGACAGGAAGTGACGATGACGACGGGGAGGCTCCCGCCGAGCCTGCTACAGCAAACCGCACTAGCAGCGTTACTGGATTAGATTATCTTCGGAAGAGTCCCCATGTCGCTGCTGTGCTAGATCGCGCTGCTGCATCGCGTACCCCCGCCGCTGCATCGCGTTCTCTCGCCGCTCTATTCCCAACACCCGCCCCTGGAATGCCACCTCCCGCTGCCACATCAGGGCCTCGTACGCGCTCAGTAGAGGCCGTGGCAGAGGCATCTCGCCGCGCTGTGGCGTCGACGTCACGGCGCGGCTCTTCGCCAGAGATTTCGCTGACGCATGGATCAACTCGCATCGGCCCACGGTCGAAGAAATTGGAGCCATCACGACATCGGCAGGCCACGCTCAACTTCGGTCGCACCCCAGAGTCAACTGCACCCGCGCTCCGCGTTGTCCCTCTGTCATTCCATAACCTTCTCCCACTCCCGGCATCGTCCTCCGAATCTGAACTTGAAGATATTGCAGAGCGCAAGTATCAAGAGGCTCTTTGGCAGTACAAGAAACGTTGGAGCACTAACTTCCCATGCTTTATCCTGTGTCAGACGCGTGCAGGTTTTCCGGCTCTGAAGTGTCGCATCTGTATGGAACACGGTGGCGTGGGCACAAACTATGGCAAGGGTGGAGAGGGGGCGACTGATGTGCAGACTCAAGCCATGCAGAACCACCAGCGCACACGCAAGCACAAGCGGGCGATGCGGAAGCAAGTTATCGCGACTGCGACTGCGGAGGGACAGCTGCGCATGGAGGACATGCCGAGACCAACAGGATCCAGCGAAACGCGAACGGCACTGCTCGAGACGCTCTTGTTCATTGTCAGTGCGATGCGCCCATTGAGATGTGGGTCCAGTTGGTGCGCCACCTCTCCAAGCGACGAACTCCGGCTATGGGTCATACTTCACCACGTAACTCCCTTCGTCTTATTTCTGCAGCTCAACTCTATGCTCTTCACGGGGCACTTACTGACATGTGTTTTGCGTCTGCGTCTTGTGCAGGTATGGATTTCAAGAGCTCACCAAGTCCACCGCCATCTACCTGCGAGCTCGTCAGAGGGAGTATCTGGAGTCTAGCCCTTTCATCGGTCTGAGCTGCGATGAGAGCACGGACAGGGTTCGTAGCAAACACATGATTGTGTTTGCCACGTTCCTACGAGAGCGCGTCGTTGTGACAGAGTTCCTGACCCTTATACCTGTCAACAAGTGTGATGCGGCCTCGTTGGAGGCTTCTCTGGTCACGTTCCTTGACAGCATCAGCCTCCCCTTGAACAAAGTGGCAGGCATCAGCACCGACGGCGCAGCCGTGATGGTCCGGAGCAACCAATGGCGTCGTCGGATGCTGCGACCGGAGAATTCCGCACCTCATGTCAATACATTGCATTGCGCATCCGGTTCGTGAGTAATGATTGCTCATTGTCTCGCATTGAATCCCGGCCACACTTACTCATGCTCTGTATTCTTGTACCTTTCCCCCCCCCTATCAGGGAAGCTCTGGCAGCAAGGGATGCCGCCATCGCGTTGTCGGAGCTTGGCATCGTCGACGCCATAATCCGAGCAGTGGCTGAGCTACTGGGGCGGTAGCACAATTGGCACGCCATGTTCAAGGAGTAGCAGAAGATCTTCACCGCCACAAATTTGGAGATGCAGGGGATACATCTCGTTCGCTGGCTCAGCCGGGGCGCAACGATTCTCAGACTGGTCGCAGTTCTTCCCGCCGTCATCGTCCTCCTTCACCTCTATGACAAGCCGATGTACCACATCGTCACGTCATACAAATTCCACTTCATCCTATACTTCCTAGCCGACGTGCACGAGGAGCTGAACACGCTCAACCAGCTTTTCCAAAAGCGAGAGGTGCATTACCCTGTCGTGTATATTACCCTCCTGCCCCCTAAACCCGACCTACAGCTTCTGCATGTCTTCTATCCCACCCGCCCCACAGATGGACCTGACAGGTGTGCAATCTCAAGTCCGACGGACCGTTGTCTTCCTTCATTCGCGCTAGATCAACTGCGGGCCCAACTTCGGCGCCACCAGCGCGCGACTATCTCAGTTTCTGGAGCGCCACAGCAACAGCCATGAGGTCATCGTGAGTGGCGTCGATGAGGAGGGCGTGGAGCGTGTGCATCAGTTCGAGCTGCACGAGGAGCCGCTGCCCGAAATAAGCCACTGCCCCACGGGACCAAGCGTCGTGCAACCTAACTGCCGCTCCTATGCGACGGAGCTCGTCTACAACGTGCAGCTCCGGGCTCGGCGATCTAGAGCGCCTCAATGGGGCGAAGCCGTGGATGCCTCGCTCCTAGCCGCGGAACACGGAGGCGCGGAACGAGGAGTGTGCCGAACACCTGGACGGAGTTGTCGAGCTGTTTCGTGCCACCGACCGAGCGGAGATCCTGCCAGGTGAGGTCATGTGCATGTATCATACCACTGTATGCATGTTTGCTGTGCTCTTGATGTTGTTGCCTGAGTTACTGACGGATTTCTATGTTTTCCGTGAAACTTTTGTATGTGTGGCAGGTGTCGACAAGCGCCTGGCGCGGAAGGAGCTTGGTACCCTCCTTCCCGTGCTTGCTGGTGTACCAAAGGACGAGCAGCCCTTCCATGCTGGTCTCGCCGCCATCCTCGGGAGACCAGTGACCGGCCGCGCAGCTAACCCCAATCTTGTGCGATTGTGGGTGGCTGTGGCGGTACTTCCCCTAAGCACTGTCGAGTGCGAGAGGGGATTCTCGCGTCAGAATGTCATCAAAAGTTGGAATCGCACGAGTCTCTGCAATGGGAAGCTGGAGGATTTGATGTGTATCAATTTGCTGGATTATGAGATGGACTGGGATGAGGTTATTGACGTGTGGCGTGTCTTAGAACAGAAGAAGTGAAGAATAGAGAGAGAGTACAAGGGTATATACCTAAGAGTGTTGTACCCTCTAAGAGGCGACCCTATACAGTCTATACAAACATGAGTTATGCATATGTTTGACACACCACCCTAGACTGCATATGTGCAAATCCTGAACAAGCAGCTTAGGGCGGCACTACTAGTCCAGCCACTGAGGCAAGGGTCTAAAGACCAGTCAAAAGGAGTACAGGCAAGACAAGAAAATGACCAGGGTGGCACTACTAGTCCAGCCACTGGGAGAGGACACAAGTCCAATCTGAGTACATGTACAAATATATATATATGATAGTACAAGGTCAAGGTCCTAGCAAGTGAGAGGCTACAGGAACTAGACCGAGCTGTACACAGTGCCGCTGATGATCTTTAGGCGCAAGCGCCTTTGTAAAGATATCAGCTGTGTTGGCACCGGAGGCCAAGTGTACTACGCGAGCCTGGCGGCGCTGCTGTAGCTCGCGCAGGAGGAAGTACCGCAGCTGAATACGCTTCGCTCTGCCCTCGAGTCGAGGCTCCTGACACAGGAGGATCATGGCCCTGTTGTCAGTGTACAGGACTGAGGCAGAGCTAGGCCGCTCACCTAAGTCAGTGAGCAAGAAGGTCATCCAGCGGAGCTCCTGTGCCGCCATGGCACCAGCATAGATCTCGGCCTCACAGCTGGACTGGGCAACAGACGAGGAACGGGTAGCTCTCCACGAGACATCACCTGAACCAAGGCTGAAGCAGTATCCCTGGGAAGACCTGAAAGTCTCGGCGACGTCTGCCCAAGAAGCGCCTGTGTGTCCAGTAAGGACCACTGGCCTGTGTCCTCCTAGCACTAACCCCATGCCCGATGTACTTGCAAGATAACGCAAAACCCTCTTAGTGGCAGACCAGTGCTGCGGTCGGTGTCTGCCTGTGGCCACAAAGCGAGCCAGGATGCTGAGAGGGTATGCGAGATCTGGGCGATTGCAAGTCATCAGGTACATGAGGCAACCCACCAGCTCAGCGTAAGGACCACTGTGCTCTATTGACTCCTTAGGAACTGGAGCTGAGAGTCTGTGGTCCAGAGGAAGAGGGGTGGGCTGTGCAGAGGAGAACTGAAGGCCGAACCTCTGAAGGACCTGGCGCACCAAGTGTGACTGAGTCAAGGTGATGGTGCGCGCGGCTCTGTCCCTGGAGATCTGCAAGCCAAGGTAGCGGCGCAGTTCTCCAAGGTCAGAGCAGGTGTGTCTCTTCAGCAGCTCTGCCTTCACGGAGGCCAGTGCGTCCCTGTCTGCTGTGGCAAAGTCCAGGTCGTCAACGTAGACAAGGATGTAGAACGAAGTCTGGCCAGCACGAACGAAGAATGAGGGGTCTGCGGAGGACGGAAAGAACTGCAGGTCGGCAAGGGTAGCACGCAGCGTGTGGTGCCACTCACGGGGAGCCTGCCGCAGGCCGTAGACGGGACGCCGAAGGAGCCACTGGGTCCCCGGAGGGAAGGTGCCAGTAAAGCCCCGAGGGCGACGGAGGTAGACCTGCTCGTGTAGGCTGCCCTGAAGAAAGGCAGTGGAGAAGTCGAGGGAGTGAAGCTCGTAGTCACGCTGAGCTGCTAGGTGCAGCGGAACCCGAAGAGTAGTCATCTTCGGGGTCGGAGCGAAGGTCTGGAAGAAGTCCACCCCCCTCTCGCTGACTGAAGCCTCTAGCCATGTAGCGCGCCTTGAACGCAGGCGGCTCTCCAGGAGGGCGCTTCACCTTGAAGAGCCAGCGGCCATCGACTACGTTCACCCCAGGTGGGGGAACTGCATCGACGAAGGTACCGGTGGATCTCTAAGATGCCATCTCCTGCTCCATGGCAGCTATCCACTGAGAGGCCCAAGGTCCCGAGACCGCCTCAGCGTAAGTGCGAGGGGTCGGGATGTCGAAAGCGTCTGGGTCACCCTCGGGGACTAGCAGCATGGAACAGAGATGGGGAGCAGCCTCGGAGAGGAAAGCAAGCTCAAACTGGCGGTCCTCCAGGACGTCACTGCCAAGGGCAGGAGCACCCCCGACAGACGAAGGACAGGCAGGGTCGGAGACCAGAGCGGTGGCGTGGTCAAGGCGACGGGTAGAGGCGAAGTCAGCGACCGCAGCGACAAGGGCGTCAAGACTCGACACCGGAACAGACGGGTCGGTAACAAGAGAGGCAAGGACCCGAGGAACAAGAGGGCGAGCAGCTCGAAAGTAGTGAGACAGGGGAGGAGGCGCAACGGCAAGAGAAGACGGAGGAGGCAACGGTAGGAGGGGAGAACGAGACGCGTGGGAACGGAGCAACATAGGGTGAGAGCGGGCGACAAGGGAGACAGGACGAGCACGGGAGGGACGGCGAGACCAGACGTGGGACGGAGGCGTCAGGTCAGGAGACAGAGGGGGGGACACAGGAGGGAACGAGGGGGAAAACGAGCCGGGGACGAGTCCGGCGGAGGGAACACAGGGCCGTAGACAGGAAGAGGAGGGGACGGCGGGAGAGGAACAGACGCTGAGTCAGGGGACGGAAGGCCGAGTAGGCGAAGGGCGGACACCGGCGGGGACTGCTGCTGCGGCGATACAACACCAACACCAGGGCCACAAGCTGCTCCTCGGCTACCTCCGAACCACTCTACGCCGACACCCCCAGGAGGGACACCCCCAGAACGCGAAACCCCGCCAGCACCAGGACCACCCCCGGGCCCGCCGGGACAAGCCACGACAGGAGCCCCGGGACGAGTATCCTCCTCAACGCCCGCACCCCCGGAGTCCACGAACTGCTGTGGCGACGACAGCGGCGGCGGCGGCTGCAACAACGGCTGCGACGGCGGCTGCGGCGGAGACGACGGCTGCAGCAGCGGCGGCGACGGCGGCTGTAGAGGCGGTGGAGGAGGAGACACCGGGGGAGCAACAGACGGCGAGGACCGCGCCGGAGGACTACCAGAGTCAGAAGACTCCTCGACTGAGACAACCGACGGAGGGGGGTGACGTGAGACACACCAGATGGGGCAGGACGGGAAGGGGGAGGGGGAGGGGCAGGGACCACCGGGGAAGGAGTGACCAGGAACAGGGGGGGAGTAACCGGGGGACCGCTGTGGGGGAAGCGGCGGTAGAAGGAGACTGACTCGTCAAATGTGACGTCACGGGAGTGAAAGAACCGGTGGGACGGTGGGTGATAGAAATGCCAGTCGGACGCGTCAAGGGGAAAACCGACGAAGACACAGGGAAGGGTGCGGGCAGTGAGCTTGTCCGTGCCAGAGGCACGAACGTGAACAAGGCAGCCCCAGACGTGGAACGCAGACGCGTCACCAGGAGACCCAGTCCAGAGAAGGGTCGGCGAAACCTGCGGCTGCTGGGGGTGCGGCCACAGGTTAAGCTGGTGAGCAGCGTAGCGAACCGCGAACGGCCACAGAAAATGGGGTGCACCGGCGTGGATCAGGGAGCAGGTGCATAATCAGCTGCGCATGGCGCAAGATGATAAACTGTTTCCCGTCGCTTTGTTGTGCGACATTCTTTTTTGCTCTCGCTTTGGGGAACTGAGTTACCAATCGGGGGTTTCAAGATTAATAAACTAAAATAAATGGTTACAGAGTTATGTAGTGACTGAAGAGAGCAAGCTAGAAGCGAGTGACCACACTATGTGCAGCAGCAGTGGAGTGTAACGAATTTTCTCCTTAGCGCGCCACACCGCTACAAGGTACATCAACCCCTCACGGCACTGACATCTGCCCTAGCTTCGGCCCGAACATGGCACCGAACCATTTCCGCATCATTCCGAACCGCTCCGCGTCCTCGGATGCCTCCTACGAATTTGTTCGATTGTGCGGCTAGGATTGCTCCGTTGTTCCTATATCTTGCTTCGTCATTCCGCGCTACTCTGATTAAACACACATAACATCTGGTATTCATAGCTACTTTCATGACCTACCCGCTTCCTTAGTCGGAAATTTTTTTCCGGTAAAACCGATGCGTCGCTCAGCGACCCCATTCTGCTGCGAGGAGTCCGGCAAGGTGAACGTCTGGGTGATGCCCTCCGCACGACAGAAGCGACCAAGGACACCTGAGGCAAACTCGCCACCACGGTCGGAGTGAAGACGCAAGACAGGCTGACCACGGCGGACACGCGCAGCAACAAGCCAGGGGATGAGGGCGGCAGGCACGTCGGCCTTCCGCTCCAGGGGAAAGACTGTGGTGTAGCGCGTGAAGTCGTCGACAAGCACGAGGAATAGCGCTCGCGACGCGGCCCATGGACGGGGGCGGGGCCCCAGACGTCCATGTGAAGGGTCTGCAACGGCGCGGCGGTAGGGGGGAAACAAGGAGGAGTGAGGGCACGGCGAAGCCGGCCCTCGACGCAAGGTGTGCACGGGGGGCAGGGGAGGAGGGGAAACTGTGGGAAAGAACCGGGGAGACCAAGGACGAGACCATGCTGGGACATGTGACGCAGACGCGGGAGCGCAGGGTGACCTAGACGGTGGTGCCACAAAGAGTCGGGTGGGTGAGGACCGACAAGAGCATGCAGCAGCAACCTGGGTAGACGCAGCCACCTGGGGAGGCGTCCCAGCCGGAGGGTCACGGTGTCAAGTGTGAACAGGCCGGACACCGGTCCCGGGGAACGTGGTAAGGGGGCACCAGTGGCGGCCTCGGTACAGACAGCATATCGCCGTGACCAGGGAACGTAGTGGTGACGCCAAGTCCTGGAGGCAGCCGACACCAACTAGGTTCCTGGAGAAACGAGGGGATATGCAGACCTGTGAGAGAGCCCGAAGGAACCGCCGGACAGGGAAGGGTGGTGGAACTGCGGGCGACTACCGGACCGCCAGAGGGGTCAGCAAGGGAAACTGTAGCAGGAACAGGAAGCGGCGTCAGCGTAGTGGAGTCGCGGAAGAAACACCGAGAAGCGCCAGAGTCCAAGGTGAAGGAAAGCGCAGCAGTGGCGTCTGGCGGCGGGAGAAAGGCGGCGGAAGCACCGAGGCTAAACAAAGCAGGAGATCCTACGCCTGGCGCAGCAGGGGGGTCTAAGCTAGGCACACCTACACTAGGCAACAAGGGGTAATAAGAGGGAAGCACACTAGAGTCATCAGCATACATCACATGCAGGGCGGCTACAATGGCATCCATGTCCAAGTCAAAAAATCTGAACCTTACGACTAAGCAAACTGTGCCAGTCCGGGAGGTCGGGCGACGGGCCGAAGCGCTAACGGAACAGGTCGTCCAAGCGACGAAAACAGCGAGGAGTGGAGTGACCGATCTTACTGCAAACGAAGTCGCGGCGAGGAGCGGTCTGGATCTGGTACTGACAGCGCACGCCTGCGGATTCACCACCCGGCCCACCACCACGCGCACGGCCACCACCAGCTCCAGGCCACCCGGGCGGAGGGCACTCGCCTGCCTCGGCTGCTGCGACAGCTGCGGCTGCGGCGGCTGCGGCTGCTGTGACGGCAGCTGCTGCTGCTGCTGCGACGGCGGAGGCGGCTGCTCAGCTTGAGCGGGCGGGGTGCCCGCGTCCGCTCCAGCACCAGACGGCCCGCCTCCACCACCACCTCCACCGGCACCCCTCCTCCCCCGCCACGCCCAGCCTTGGGGGGCGGCCCTTCCCCGGACGGAACTGCGCTGCGGCAGCAGTCTCAGCCGTAGCGGCAGAACCATCGGAGAAGGTGCACTGAGAAGGGGCAGAACCCTGAAAGATAGGGACCGGCACAGTACCGCTCGCCTGTGCGATAGAGCGGTGGCGGGTCTCAATCACAGTCAAGGTGTCTACAAAGTCTGTGAGGGTGAGGTCACCAGGGTGAAGGCTAAGGAGCTGGTCGCGAGCGGCGGCAAGGTGATCAGGGAGGCGGGGGCAAGCAGGTAGAGGGTAGAGGTCATGGGCTGGTGGGCTCTAAGCTGTGCGTCAGTGCAGGCAGCGCGCCAGGTCTCATCGATAGTGCACAGATGGGCAGCTAGGTCCGCGACAGTGGGGAAAGACGCAAGGTCAGGAAAGAGCATCGGAAGGATCAGGCGACCCACGAATGCAGCAGGCGGGGTGGAATAGCGCTTGATGACAGCATCTAAGAAGGCCTGAGCGGTAGTGATAGACCTAAAGCGGGGACGCTCAGACAGAGGTAGGGCATTGCTAATGGCAAGCTGTGCGACAGCGTCTCGGGAAAGCCAGACAGAGCGAGCAAGGGCAGCAGCGGCAGCAGACTCGCGCTCAGCGGATGTGGGGTCAGCGGGCAGTACAGCAGGAGGGTCTGGGCAGGGAAGCGTACCGTCAAGGTGTGCCGACAGTGGGTGACCATCCTGCCGCTGGCCAGTGGGGTGGCGGCGGAGGTCAGCAAGCCACGCATTGAACTCAAGAGGCTGGCCTTCAGCGTCGAAGCGAAGCTCCGCCGCCATCAGGAACAGTGCAGTGCAGGGCAGTGCTAGGCGGTGTAGTGCGATACAGGGCGGTGCGGTGCAGTGCGGTGCTGTGCGGTGCAGTGCAGTGCAGTGTGGTGCTGTGCAGTGCAGTGCGGTACAGTGCGGTGCAGCGTGGTGCAATGCGGTGCGGTGGAGTGAGGTACAGTGCGGTGAAAAGGTGGTGGGGAACCGTACCAGGGAGAGTGCTGATCGGACGGTCGTAGGGCCGGCGAGGAAGGGCCGGAAGTTGACGCGGGGCCGGCCGGGACAAGCGCGGGAGCCGGCTGGGACGAGGCGCGACGGGCTAGGAGGCACAAACGGGGGGGGGGGGGGGCAGGAGGGGCGTGACGTGTGCTAGGGGGGGGGGGGGCGCGATAGGCCCAGGGGGCGCGACGGGGCCCAGGGGGGCGCGACGGGCCCAGGGGAGGCGCGACGGGGCCCAGGGGGCACGACGGGGCCCACGGGGGCGCGACGGGGCACAGGGGGCGCGACGGGGCCTAGGGGCGCGACGGACGGGGTAGGTCCTAGGGCGGAAGCGTGGGCGGGCGGGGGGACCTACCTATTGCTGATACCATCTTAGAACTGAAGAAGTGAAGAATAGAGAGAGAGTACAAGGGTATATACCTAAGAGTGTTGTACCCTCTAAGAGGCGACCCTACACAGTCTATACAAACATGAGTTATGCATATGTTTGACAGCGTGGCCTCAAGAAACGCAGACCGAGGAGAGCCTTTCAGAAGGAAGTAAGCCCCAAGAAGACGGCCAAGGGCAAGGAGAAGGTGATAGAACTGTTGGAAATATCTCAAAAAACTTAAGCGTTTCTGAAGTGTAACACTACACTCGAGGAAGATACAGGGAGCACGCGAGTCAACGGAGGTTACACGAGGGGGCGGACAAAGAATGCGAAAGGGTCGCAACTGGAGGTTGCGACTGACCGTTACAACATCACGGATGGTAACCGAAGCGGCAATCGAGTCGCTGTGCGACTCGATAAACCGTTCCTGTAACTGTATCTACAACTGCTTTCTTATCTTCTATATATTGCTGTATGCTTGTTTCTTTAATCAATCACTTGTTCTCACATACTAGTACAAGGGTTCAACTGCCTCAACTTCCGCTGCACTACTCCAAGTCTCAAGTCTTACAGCTGGGACTTAGTCTCTGGAAAGATCCTAAGGGCTTTTCTCAGCCCAACATGGTATGAGAGCTGGTCAGAGACCAAACTCCCAGCAACTACGTTATCACAACCTGCAACTCAACTCAATTCAACGACTTCATTGATTACAAGACATGGACAGCAAGGGCAAGAAAGTCTCTACGGGCTCACCCAGCGGCCAAGAAACTCAACACGGCAACTCTGGTCTGCACACCTCAGGACTGCAGACAGAGACCGGGACTGCTCAAGAAACAACGGGAAGAGTACCAGAGATGGTGACTCCATCTCCCTCTTCAAGCGTGGACCCCAACCTTATGGAAAGGTTCTTCAGCTTCATGTCACACTTCGACCAGCAGCAGCAGACAAGGACACCTGCGCACTCAACACAGAGCAATGGAGGGAATATGGGATTAGCGCCGATGAGCCTCGACAACTCATCCTTCGGGCGACACAACCAAGCGCCTACCTTTGCGCCTTATCATTCTTCGCCGGGGACGTTCGAATTCATGCCGCCCGTGCCCAGCCAACAGCAGCTGCTTCACAACAAACACCGAATGAAATCTTAAGTTACAGGCGCAGTTCTCACACGTGATCAAACTTCAGACATCTTCACCGTTCAACGGACACGACTTCTTTACCTGGAGCTTCGAGTTCGAGCTGCTGATGGAGGCCGCGCATCTTCTGGGATACTTCAACGGGTCCCTGCCATTCCCAAGCAACGGCACTGGGAAGGAACAAGAGATCTTCACGTATCAGTCGCTGCTGGCGTACACGGTACTCCTGAGAAACCTGTCACCACAAGAGCAGCAGAGCATCAGAACGTATCGAAGTTATGGAAACTCCGCGGAGCTCGCATGGCACCACCTCAAATGCCTTTACCAAGCAAACGACAGCGTGACACAAAGCAGACTCATGCAACAGCTGACAACAATACAGATGAAGACCGGGGAAAAGGCGATGCAGTATATGAGTCGCTGCCAGACCCTCCGCGACCGCCTGCTTCGGTGCGGAGGAACGATCACTGAAGAAAGCTTCGTGACACTTGTCCTCGCCGGGCTCGGGCCAGAATGGAGAAACCACACGATCACTTCTTCGAGCCCACGGAAGAATTTCGGAGATGCACCTCTGCGCCGAGCTTCACGCTGAACAACAGGAGATGGATCTGTTCGAGGAAAGACAACCAAGGAAGCAACAGCAGTTAGTCTTCTACACTCAAAGAAGAAATGACAACAACTACAACCGACGCAGCAAGCAAGATCAACGCGACAACCGAGGACTCACCATCGTGCCGCCGTTCTGCCACAACTGTCAGACTTCCGGGCACTCCAAGGTCAACTGCAACCGCCCTCCGGCGTTTACCGTGCAGCAGACCCACAAGTCGCTTCCACTCAAGCAAGTCCTCCAAGGCGCTCTTCAACATCTGCACAACAAACACCCAACATCATCAACTGCATGGTACACATCGACAACTGCGCACACCGCTTCACCACCCACTTACGCACCAGACGAAGAGGAATTCCCGCCGCCGCGCTCGCAAGGACTTCAGGTCAACCCGACATACGCTGCAGTCGCTAACGCCGAACCCACCGGGCGGAACACCTGGTTCTTGGACAGTTGCTGCGGTCAGCACATGTGCTCCTCCGGACGCTTCGTACAACACGAGCGACGCCTCAACCGCGACGTCGTCATCACCGTCGCCAACAACGAAAACCTGAAAACAAACAGACAAGGCGTGGTTCAGTTACAATCAATGGAGACAAACGTTATTCTTCAGCTCAACAAAGTCCTCATCGTCGACAATCTGGGATACAACCTACTAAGCGTAAGCCAACTAATGGCTAAGGGGATTCACCTGGAGTGCGACTCCTTCTCCAACGAGTTCCGACTTTACCACGGGAAGGGCGGCCTCTTCATCGGTCGTGCCCTCCTGAAGTCCGGTGTCTTCGTGTTGGACTTCGTCCCTGACCGCGGAACTGCCGACAGCGATGGCATCGTATCGTTCGCCGCCTGGACTCACCCGCCGGATCTTGATCCCGACTTCGACAGTGACGGCTTCTGGCACTCCAACACCATACCTGCAGCAGAGAGAACACGAGCATTAGCAGTTATCAGACAAGAAAGACAAGTACCCGCAAGTGTCCCAACAAAACCATCACCTGCAGTATCGGCAGCAGGACCCAGCCGAGTACCACCACCATCAACACGAGGACCGCCAACGGAAGCAGACCAACTTATGCCCGCCACACGAGAAGCTTGTCGAAGTCCCGCCTCGGTCGTCGCGTTCTTCTCCAACGCCGACATCTACCACCGCTCGCCCGTCACCGTGCTCCCGACGACATCTGGCACCAACGCCTCGGACACCCTGCAAACAGCACAATACTTCAAACAATCCAAGCAGAGGTGTTAGAACGTAACGCCCTTCTAACGACGAGCGGCCAAGAACTTCGCCGACCAAGAGCACGATGCTTCACGTGCCCCGAAGCAGATCTTCCTCATCAACCCTTCCCATCCCATCATAATCCAAGCGCGCCTGCATATGCAACGATGGAAAAAGTCTACAGCGACATCTTGAACATGCCTCGAGACGACACGGAAGCCGACTTCAACTACGTCATCACCTTCGTCGATGCAGCAACAAGATACACTTGGCATTACAACCTCAAGACGCGCGATCAAGCCTTCGACGCCTTCACAACATGGCTCCCCATCGCCGAGCGGGAATCAGGAACCAAGCTCAAAAGCTTCCAGTCAGACGGTGCCCTAGAATACCAGTCACAACGCTTCAGGACCTATCTGGCGGAAAGAGGAATCAAGCGCCTGGTGTCCCTACCATACGCTCACCAGCAGCAGGGGTCGCCGAACGCATGAACCGGACATTGCAGACGACGATGCGAAAGCTGCTCCTGGGGATGAGACTGCCCAATACACTGTGGCCAGACGCGATGACACATGCAGTCCACCTGCACAACCTGTTGTCCTCGTCATCGCTCCCCAACAACGCATCACCGCACCTGCTGTGGACGGGAAAAAGGGGCAGCACAAAATTACTTCGAGTTTTCGGCTGCATGGTACAATACAGACCCCACACAGCCCGAGCAGGACGCTTCACTCAACGAGCTCGGTGGGGACTACACCTCGGCATCGCCAAACATTTTCACGCGTGGAAGATTCTCGACATACACGACAAAAATACGGTGGCATCACGTGATGTTATCTTCTACGAGCGACTGACGCTGCAGCATTACCTGGACAACATTGCCAACTCAGACGACCCCACCGACGGCTTCGCGGGCCTTCGCTCCTTCGCTGACCATGCTGCCGAGGCTGACGCAGCAGAAGAAGACGTCCCTGGAGCCTCGGAGGCTGCCGGACCACTCCCCTACTGCTCCGTACCTGTTCCACTCGATGAAGATAATCCCCTCGATAGCAACAACCTCGACACCTTTTACCACTTCGCTGACCAAGGCTACGCTACACCACACCCCGTCGACTCGAATATTTCCGAACGCATCGGGCCAAACTTCTTACCCGATCCTGAAGACGGTGATGAAGCAGCTTATCCCGAGAATGAAAACTCCCCTCGACACACAGCCACGGGACTGCAGATCCTAGGACTATGGGTCTCCGTCCAGCACCCGCCGCCGCCTTCTCCGCGCGAGCCGTCGACCCTGTCGCAGGCTCTGGGGGGGAACATAAGGCACAATGGAAGGAAGCGATGGAAAAAGAGTTAAAAGCTCTGCAAGACCGAGAAACATGGAAACTGGTACCTGCAACGAGCATCAACGGGAAGAACATTCTCTCGGGGAAATGGGTGTACCGCATCAAGACCAACTCAGACGGCTCCATCGAACGATTCAAAGCTCGATGGGTCGTACGAGGCTTCGATCAACGATACGGAACCGACTACACAGAAACCTTCGCTCCAGTCTCCCGTCACACCTCCCTGCGCATCCTACTCGCCATCGCGGCCACGAAGAAACTACCACTACGGCAAATCGACGTTGCAAACGCCTTCTTGTACGCACCTGTGGACGCCGAAATCTTCGTCGAACAACCCCACGGATTCATCGACGACCCTTCAAAAGTATGCCAGCTGGAAAAATCCCTTTACGGGATCAAGCAAGCCCCACGGCTCTGGCAGCAGCACCTTCACGGCCGGCTCGTAAAAATCGGATTCCTACAGTTACCACATGACCAAGGCATGTACCGACTACAGAAGGGAAGAGATTACATTCTGCTCATCGTCTACGTCGACGACCTGCTCTACATCGGTTCTACCACCGACATCGTCACCTGGTTCGAAGGGGAGCTGAAAAGGGACCTAACGCTCACGGTGTCCGACGAGGTGACGCAGTACCTAGGACTGAACGTCGTCGAAGACAACTCGGCGCTCTACCTACACGCTGGAAAGTACGCAGGCACTGTCGCGAAGAAATTCGGACTAACACCGGCTACCGCCTCAACTCCCTACCGCTACGGAAACAACAACAGCGCCTCCGCAAAACTCCCCGCGAAGCAAATCCAGGAGTATCAACAGAAGCTCGGCTGCCTACTATTTGCAGCAGTAACCTGCCGACCCGACCTGTCCTATAGTGCAAGTCAACTGGCGACGCATCTGAAGCAACCGGAACAGGAGGATCTCGAGGAGCTCAACCGGGCACTACTCTACTTCATCTCCACGCCGACGATCGGACTTACCTACAGCAAAGCTACAACATCGTCCGTACAACTACTCGGATACGTCGACGCCGACCACGCGGGAGATAGGGAAAATCGACGATCTAGGACGGGCTACATCTACCGACTAGAACCCATCGGAACTATCTCCTGGCAGTCGAGCAAGCAGGAGTTAATCGCACTATCCTCTGCTGAAGCAGAGTACATCGCCCTTTGTACCGCGACCAAGGAAGGACTCTACCTGCGAGAGTTACTCGAGGAAGCGAAGATCGCGACCCTGCCCGCCTTCTCACTCTTCTGCGACAACCAATCTGCGATCAAAATCGCAAACAAGGACGGCTTCGCCAACCGAACCAAGCACATCGCCCTGCGGTACTTCTTCGTCAAGGATGAAATCGCGAAGGGGAGACTTCAACTCAGTTACTGCCCGACGACAGAAATGGCCGCAGACTATTTGACGAAGAAATTGGCGAAGGCAAAATTCGACTACTGCATGGTGCTGACCGGACAAACAAACGTCATCGGACCTGAACAAGTCAGCACTCCAGAAACGAAGGGGAGTGTTGAAAGTACATCAAAAGACTTAAGCGTTTCTGAAGTGTAACACTACACTCGAGGAAGATTGCAAGGGGTACGCGAGTCAACGGAGGTTACACGAGGGGGCGGACAAAGAACACGAAGGGTCTGGGACTCAAAGGGTCGCAACTGGAGGTTGCGACTGACCGTTACAGCATCACGGATGGTAACCGAAGCGGCAATCGAGTCGCTATGCGACTCGATAAACCGTTCCTGTAACTGTACTCTGCAACTGCTTTCTTATCTTCTATATATTGCTGTATGCTTGTTTCTTTAATCAATCACTTGTTCTCATATACTAGTACAAGGGTTCAACTGCCTCAACTTCCGCTGCACTACTCCAAGTCTCAAGTCTCTACAGCTGGGACTTAGTCTCTGCAAAAGATCCTAAGGGCTTTTTCTCAGCCCAACAAGAATGAATAAGTAAACTAGAATGTGTGAGTACAAGGGTATATAGACTAGGGTGTTGTACCCTAAGGCACAATCCAGTATAGTCTATAGTAACGACCTTAGTTACATTTGACACACCCCCTAGACTATATAGGGGCAGTGCCTAACAGGGAAAGAAGCAGCTCAGGGCGGCACTACTAGTCCAGCCTCTGAGGCAAGGGTCTAAAGACCAGTCAAAGGAGTACAGACAAGACAAGAGCAAGACCAGGGCGGCACTACTAGTCCAACCACTGGGAGAGGCCACAAGGCCAGTCAGGGTAAAATATATATATATATATATATATATATATATATATAAAGGACAGTACAAGGTCAAGGCCCTAGCAAGTGAGAGGCTACAGGAACGAGACCTAGCTGTACACAGTGCCGCTGATGATCTTTAGGCGCAAGCGCCTTCGTAAAGATATCAACTGTGTTGGCACCGGAGGCCAAGTGTACTACGCGCGCCTGGCGGCGCTGCTGGAGCTCACGCAGGAGGAAGTACCGCAGCTGGATGTGCTTCGCTCTGCCCTCGAGTCGAGGCTCCTGACACATGAGGATCATAACCCTGTTGTCAGCGTACAGGACCGGGGCAGAGCTAGGCCGCTCACCCAAGTCAGTGAGCAAGAAGGTCAGCCAGTGGAGCTCCTGTGCCGCCATGGCACCGACGTAGATCTCGGCCTCACAGCTGGACTGGGCAATAGACGAGGAGCGGGTAGCTCTCCACGAGACGGCACCTGAACCAAGGCGGAAGCAGTAGCCCTGCGAGGACCTGAGGATCTAGGCGTCGTCTGCCCAAGAAGTGTCTGTGTGTCCCGTAAGGACCACTGGCGTGCGTCCTCCTAACCCCATGCCCGATGTACTTGCAAGATAACGCAAAACCCTCTTAGCGGCAGACCATTGCTGAGGTCGGTGTCTGCCTGTAGCCACAAAGCGAGCTAGGATGCTGAGAGGGTATGCGAGATCTGGGTGAGTGCAAGTCATCATGTACATGAGGCAACCCATCAGCTCAGCGTAAGGACCACTGGGCTCTGCCGGCTCCTCAGGAACTGGAGCCGAGAGCCTGTGGTCTAGAGGCAGAGGAGTGGGCTGTGCGGAGGAGAACTGAAGGCTGAACCTCTGAAGGACCTGGCGCACCAAGTGTGACTGAGTCAAAGTGATGGTGCACGCTGCTCTGTCCCTGGAGATCTGCAAGCCAAGGTAGTGGCGCAGTTCTCCAAGGCCAGTGCATGTGTCTCTCTTCAGCAGCTCTGCCTTCACGGAGGCCAGTGCGTCCCTGTCTGCTGTGGCGAAGACCAGGTCGTCTACGTAAACAAGGCTGTAGAATGGAGTCTGGCCAGCACGAACGAAGAGCGAGGGGTCTGCAGAGGACGGAAAGAACTGCAGGTCAGCAAGCGTAGCACGCAGCGTTTCGTGCCACTCACGGGGAGCCTGCCGCAGGCCGTAGACAGGGCGCCGCAGGAGCCTCTAGGTCCCAGGAGGGAAGGTACCAGTGAAGCCCTGAGGGCGGCGCAGGTAGACCTGCTCGTGTAGACCGCCCTGAAGAAACGCAGTGGAGAAGTCGAGGGAGTGAAGCTCGTAGTCGCGCTGAGCTGCTACGTATAGCAGCACCCGAAGAGTAGTCATCTTCGGGGTCGGAGCGAAGGTCTGGAAGAAGTCCACCCCCTCACGCTGACTGAAACCTCTAGCCACGTAGCGCGCCTTGAACACAGGCGGCTCTCCAGGAGGGCGCTTCACCTTGAAGAGCCAGCGGCCATCGACTACGTTCACCCCAGGTGGAGGAACTGAGTCGACGTAGGTGCCGGTGGATCTCCAAGATGCCATCTCCTGCTCCATGGCAGCTATCCACTGAGAGGCCCAGGGTCCCGAGGTGGCCTCAGCGTAAGTGCGAGGGGTCGGGATGTCAAAAGTGTCGGGGTCACCCTCAGGGACTAGAAGCATAGAGCAGAGGTGGGGAGCAGCCTCGGATAGGAAAGCAAGCTCGTACTGGCGGTCCTCCAGGACGTCTCTGCGGAGGGCAGGAGCATCCCCGAGAGACGGAGGACACGCAGGGTCAGAGACCAGAGCGGTGGCGTAGTCAAGGCGGCGGGTAGAGGCGAAGTCAGTGACAAGGGCATTAAGGCTCAAAACCGGAACAGACAGGTCGGCAACGAGAGAGGCAAGGACCCGAGGAACAAGAGGACGAGCGGCACATAGGTAGTCAGATAGAGGGGGGGGAGCAACGACAAGGGAGGATAGAGTGGGCGACGTGAGAAGGGGAGGACGAGACGCGTGGGAATGAAGCAACATAGGGTGAGAGCGTGAGACAGGGGAGACAGGTCGAGCACGGGAGGGACGACGAGACCAGGCGTGAGACGGAGGGTTCGGGTCAGGGGACAGAGGTGGGGACACAAGAGGGGAACGAGGGGGGAAACTGGCCGGAGACGAGTCCGGAGGAGGGAACAGAGGGGCGTAGACAGGAGGAGGAGAAGGCACAGGCACGGGGTCAGGGGACGGAAGGCCGAGCAGGCGAAGAGCGGACACCGGCAGGGACTGCTGCGGCGGCGGTGTGACACGGGCACCGGGACCGCAAGCTGCCTGGCGGCTACCTCCAGAACACTCCACGCCAGCACCCCCAGAAAGAACCCCCCCAGAGCTCAGAACCCCTCGAGCACCGGTACCACCCTCAGGCCCGCCGGGACAAGCCATGACAGGAGTCCCAGGACTAGTACCCACCCCAACTCCAGCACCCCCAGAGGCAACGAACTGCTGTGGCGACGGTTGCGGCGGCGGCGGTTGCAACAACGGCTGCGGCGGCGGCGGCGGCGGTGGTGACGATGGCTGGGACAGCGGTGGCGACAGCGGCTGCGGAGGCGGCGGAGGAGGAGACACCTGAGAAGGGGCAGGCGGCGAGGACTGCGCTGCAGGACCACCATAGTAAGCAGACTTCTCAACCGGGACAACCGACGTAGGTGGGGTGACGTGGGAGATCGGGGGGGCGGCGACGACCGGGGAAGGGGTGACCAGGAACAGGGGGGGGGTAACCGGGGGCAGGACGGGGAGGGGGAGGAGGAGGGGCGGTGATGACCAGGGAAGGGGTGACCAGGAACAGGGGGGGGTAACCGGGGGACCTCGGTGGGGGAAGCGGCGGAAGAAGGAGACGGACTCGTCAAAGGTGACGTCACAGGAGTGAAAGAACCGGTGAGACGGGGGGTGGTAGAAGTGCCAGTCAGACGCGTCAAGGGGGAAGCCGAGGAAGATATAGAGAAGGGTGTGGGCAGTGAGCTTGCCTGTACCAGAGGCATGAACGTGAGCAAGGCAGCCCCAGACGTGGAACGCAGACGCATCACCATGTGACCCAGACCAGAGGAGGGTCGGCGAAACCTGAGGCTGCTGGGGTGTGGCCACAGGTTAAGCTGGTGAGTGGCGTAGCGAACGGCGAACGGCCACAGAAAATGGGGTGCCCTGGCATGGATCATGGAGGTGTGAGCCACCTGCATAACCAAATCGATGCGTTGCTCAGCGACCCCATTCTGTTGCGGGGAGTCCGGCAAGGTGAACGTCAGGGTGATGCCCTCCGCACGACAGAGTTGACCAAGGACACTAGAGGCAAACTCGCCACCATGGTCGGAGTGGAGACGCAAGACAGGGAGACCGCGGTGGACACACGCAGAGACAAGCCACGGGATAAGAACGGCAGGCACGTCGGCCTTCCGCTCCAGGGGGAACACAATGGTCTAGCGCGTGTAGTCGTTGACAAGCACTAGGAAGTAGCGCTCTCGACGCGGCCCATGGACAGGGGCGGGGCCCCAGACGTCCATGTGTAGAGTCTGTAGCAGTGATGCAGTAGGGGGAAATGAGGAGGAGTGAGGGGCACGGCGGAGCCGGCCCTCGACACAGGGCGTGCAAGGTGGGTCTGGGGAGGAGGGAAACTCGGGGAACAACCCGGGGAGGCCTAGGACGAGACCGTGCTATCACATGTGACGCAGACGCGGGAGCGCAGGGTGACCTAGGCGGTGGTGCCAGAGAAGAGTCGGGTGAGTGAGAGACCGACAGGAGCAGGCAGCAGCAACCGGGGGAGACGCTGTCACTTGAGGGGGGGTCCCAGCCGGGGGGGTCACCGTGTCCAGTGTGAAAAGTTCGGACACCGGGTCCCGTGGGAACGTGGACAGGGGGGCACCAGTGGCAGCCTCGGTACAGACAGCGTACTGCTCGTGTCCAGGGAACGTAGTGGTGACGCCAAGGTCCTGAAGGCAGCCGACACCAACTAGGTTCCTGGAGAACGAGGGGATGTGCAGTCCTGTGAGCGAGCCCGAAGGAACCGCCGGGCAGGGGAGGGTGGTGGAACTGCGGGCGACTACTGGGTCGGAGGAGGGGTCAGCAAGAGAGACTGCGGCAGGGACGGGAAGTGGTGTCAACGTGGTGGAGTCGCGAAAGAAGCACCGGGAAGTGCCAGAGTCGAGGGTGAAGGAGAGCGTGGCAGTGGCGGCCGGAGGCGAAGCAGCGACGGAAGCACTAAGGCTAAACAAAGCAGGGGATCCAACGCTTGACGCAGCAGGGGAGTGTAAGCAAGGCACACCTACACTAGGCAACAAGGGGTAATAAGACGGAAGCACACTAGAGTCATCAGCATACATCACATGCAGAGCAGTAACAATCTCATCCATATCCAGATAAAAAATATGAACCCTACAATGAAGCAAACTGTGCCAGTCTGGGAGGCGACCCTTCCCCAGACGGACTTGTGCTGTAGCGGCAGTCTCAGCTACAGCAAGAGAACCGTCAGAGAAGGTGCACTGAGCGGGGGCGCAACCCTGAAAGATAGGGACCGGCACAGTACCGCTGCTCTGAGCAATAGAGCGGTGGAGGGCCTCTATAGCGGACAGGGTGTCAACAAAGTCAGTGAGGGTGAGGTCTGCGGGGTGGACGCTAAGGAAGTGGTCACGGGCAGTTGCAAGGCGGTCAGGGAGGCGGGTGGCTAGCAGGTAGAGAGTAGAGGTAAGGGGTGGCTGG
Organism: Closterium sp. NIES-67; assembly: GCA_027943415.1. Classification (NCBI taxonomy): domain Eukaryota; kingdom Viridiplantae; phylum Streptophyta; class Zygnematophyceae; order Desmidiales; family Closteriaceae; genus Closterium; species Closterium sp. NIES-67. Next base: position 22,999 of record BQMB01001868.1, read on the forward strand.
TGGGCTAGAAGCTGTGTGGGAGTGCAGGCAGCACGCTAGGTCTCGTCTATAGTGCGCAGGTGAGCGGCCAGGTCGGCGACAGTGGGGAATGATGCAAGGTCAGGGAAGAGCATGGGGAGGATCAGACGACCGAACGAGGCAGCAGGCGGGGTGGAATAGCGCTGGACAGCAGCATCTAGGAAAGCCTGGGCAGTGGTGATGGACCTGAAGCGAGATCGCTCGGACAGGGGGAGGGCATTGCTAATGGCAAGCTGTGCGACAGCGTCACGGGACAGCCAGACAGAGCGAGGAAGGGCAGCGGCCGCAGCGGACTCATGCTCAACGGATGAGGGATCAGGAGACAGTGCAGCGGGGGGGTCAGGGCAGGGGAGAGTACCGTCAAGATGGACAGATAGAGAGTGGCCATCCTGCCGCTGACCAGTGAGGTGGCGACGGAGGTCAGCAAGCCACTTATCAAATTCAATTGGCTGGCCCTCAGTGTCAAAGCAAAGCACCTCCGCCATCAGTGACAATAGAGGGCAGTGGAGAGCAGTACAGTGTGGTGCAATGCGGCGCAGTGCGGTACAGTGCGGTGCGGCGCGATGCAGTGCGATGCAGTGCGGTGCAGTGCGGTACAGTGCGGTGCAGTGCAGTGCGGTACAGTACGGTACAGTGCGGTGCTGTGCGATGCAGAGCAATACAGTGCGGTGCAAGGCGGTTTAGTACGGTACCGGGGGGTTCGCAGGGCGGTGCGGATCGGCGAGTAGAGCCGGCCGCGATAGCGCCTAGGGACAGCCGCGACGGCGGCTAGGGGCGGCCGCGACGGCGGGAGCGACCGTGGGGCAGCTGGAGACGGCAGCGACGGCGGCTAGGGGCGGCCGCGACGGCGAGGGGCGGCCGTGAGCTGGCTGGAAACAGCCGCGACGACAGCTAGGGGCGGCCGCAACAGCAGCTAGGGGCGGCCGCGACGGCAGGAGCGACCGTGGGGCGGCTGGAGACGGCAGCGACGGCGGCTAGGGGCGGCCGCGATGGAGAGGGGCGACCGTGAGCCGGCTGGAAGCGGCCGCGATGGTAGCTAGGGGCGGCCGCGATGGCCAGGGGGCTGGCTAGGGACGGGCGCGACGGCCAGGGGGCCGGCTAGGGACAGGCGCGACGGCCAGGGGGCTGGCTAGGGACGGGCGCGACGGCCAGGGGGCCGGCTAAGGACAGGAGCGACGGCCAGGGGGCCGGCTAGGGACGGGCGCGACGGCCAGGGGGGCGACTAGGGTCGGTCGCGAACGGCCAGGGGGCCGGCTAGTGGCGGGCGCGACGACCGGGGGGGCCGGCTAGGGACGGGCGTGACGGCCAGGGGGCCGGCTAGGGGCGGGCGCGACGGCCAGGGGGGCCGGCTAGGGACGGGCGCGAACGGCCAGGGGGCCAGCTAGGGATGGGCACGACGGCCAGGGGGGCCGGCTAAGGCCTAGGGGCGGAAGCGTGGGCGGGCTAGGGGGGGACCTAACCTACTATGATACCATATCAGAATGAATAAGTAAACTAGAATGTGTGAGTACAAGGGTATAGACTAGGGTGTTGTACCCTCTAAGGCACAATCCAGTATAGTCTACAGTAACGACGTAAGTTACATTTGACAGTCCGTGCATGCATCCACCCACCTCACACACCCTCCACAGCACAGCAAAGCTACGGGAACAATAGTCTACGGGCACATCAGGAAGGAGCCATGACCCGTTACTGGACATGGCACCGTGGCACACAAAGGAACCGAGATGTGGTAATGGTGTTTCTTGAATCTTGACTTCAGAGCTCGTACATATATATATATATCCCTCATGATCATGCTCCTCTGGTGCAATCGCCCCAGCCTAGAGCCACATGCTGACTGACAGGCTCCGCAAAGTGTTCTAGAAGCTAGAAGCACGCATTCGCGTTCACAGTATTGCACCCTGGAGGGGGGACGTGTCGTGAAGGTAGGATACAGGGCCCTGGATTGGTTTTGAGGCTTTTTGATCCATTAGGATTCTCCCTGCAGAAAAGTCTGAATTTTCAGGGTCCCCCTAAAAAAAATTCCTGAGCCATCAGAATTACTTCAAAAAAAAAAAAACTGATTTTTCAATCTTTCTATACATGAATTTTGTGTGTTCAAGTCTTGGTTTTTGGGGATGCTGGGAATTCGTAGCGAATTCACGCGTGTGTGGCGAGATTGGGGGATGGGTAGGAAACGACAATTGGTGGGGGGGAGAGGGGGGAAGGGCTGAATAGGGGGGGAGGCGACGAGATTGCAGGGGCGGAGGGAATCTCTTCCCTCACAGAGCCCTAGGGCAGGCGCACATCAAGCAAATTCGGCCAAGGGCCAGCAATTGCCCTCACACAGTCCTCAGCACACCTCCCTCACATGACCTCCAACATACAGCGCGGAGATTTTTTTTACCAAGGGCCAATCAGTGCCCTCACACAGCCTCGGCGGGTGGGGGAAGGGGGGGGGGGAGAACCTTGAAATTCTTGACTGCGCCCCCTAGACACGCTTTTCGAAAGGACTAAGACCTGCTACAATGCTGAGAAATTCAGGGTTCGCTAAGAAACCTTGCTGAGTGATCAGAGTTTACCCTTACAAAAAGCCTGAAAAAACAGGGTGTGTCATTTACAAAACCCTGCACAATCAGGGTAAGTACCGAGAAACTCCCTGTTTTTTTTCCTGAATCAGGAAAAATTTCTTGACTTCTGGGGGCCTGGTAGGATTGCTAGGACGCCATGACTATGGTGCGGGGTTTAGCTAGGAGGAAGGCGAGGAGAATGTCGAGAGAAAAGGTGAATCAACTAGAAGAGAAACAGGTACAAGAAGGGGAGTTATCCCCTCTACAATAGGATGCAGTAGCACAACTACCAAGCCTATAATTATATAAAATATAATTTGAACACACCCCCTAGGCTTGGTAGTGGCAAGCCCACTCAACCCACACACACACCCCCTAACCCCGGACCCCCTCATTCTCGTGAGCAGCCGGGTATCGACCCCTCATGCTAGGCGATGACACCCCCGGACGAGAGGCAGCTGGCCGCATCTGGGCAGCCTCAATGACGACAGCGGCGGAGTTCATGCTCAAGGCGGCTGCGGTGATGAGGACAGGCGGCGACTGCGGCGGCTGAGGGCTCTCGGCGGTGTGGCACGACCTGGCGATGACCGAGCCGAAGACAGCAGCTGCGGCAGGAGGGGGAGGGGACGCAAGGAGAAGGGGTGGTGTAGAGGAGAGGGCACTGGCTGGCTTGTGGGCGGCGGCAGCGTCACCGACGTCGCACGGTCGGCTGCAGCCCGACGGCGCCGTCAACGAGCGGCATCGATGCTGCACGACGTGGCGTCGATGCGGCATGACGTCGACGCCGCGACGTCAGTACGGCGGCGCTGTCACGCTGCGACGGCCCGACGTCGACGGCGTCGCCACGATGAGGCCGCCGCGGCATCTCAGAAAAGGTGCCACGGCGGCAAGCAATCTGAAGGTTGCGAAGGCGGCGAAGTAATAGATAATATGCAGCGGAAGAGTAGTGAGCAGGCCCGAGACGGGCGGCCTGCTCTGAAACCATGTCGTGAAGGTAGGATAGCTAGTACGCCATGACTATGGCGGCGGGGTTTAGCTAGGAGGAAGGCGAGGAGAATGTCGAGAGAAAAGGTGAATCAACTAGAAGAGAAACAGGTACAAGAAGGGGAGTTATCCCCTCTACAGTAGGATGCAGTAGCACAACTACCAAGCCTATAATTATATAAAATATAATTTGAACAGGAAGTGCCATGTCTTGCCTCGCAGCATGTGTGCCACACTCTCTGGCACGTAAGGCTTCTCCCCGCCGCACCCAGTCACTGCTAAGCTCCGCAGGGCGATCAGTGCCGACAGCTGCTCTGGCAGCTGCTTCAGATAAAGCCAGCAGAGGATATCCAAGCGCGTGAGACATGCGAGGAGGCCGATGGACGGGTGCATGGCCTCCAGGTGCGCATTGCACAGCTGCAGCGTTGTGAGGGGGAGCGGGCTGTCAAACACACGCGATGGCTCCTCTTTGAATATGTTGCACAAGCGGAGAGTGCGCAGGAGAGGCAGAGAGGAGAGGGCAGAGAGTAGCTTCCTCTGCCAGGGAAACCCGGCCATTCCCAGGGAGAGGAAGCGCAGGCGTGGGAAGGCAGGAAGGTGCAGGGGGGGCTGTAGATGCTCTGAGCAGGTCAGGAGAAAGAAGCGCAGGCGTGGCTAGAGCGGAGGAGTGGTGTCGTTGGCCCGCAGGAGACATGGGCAGCCCCCGACACGTGCGTGAGGGAGGGCAGTGCAGCAACATCCACTTGCGCATGTGTCTCCGTCACGTGGTTAGGCCCACCCCCCGGGTGCCTAGTCCCGCACCTGAGAGAGCGCAGGTTGGGGAAGTGGCAGCTGGAGGGCGGCATGGGGCGGTGGGACGAGTCGAGCCAGAGGAGAGACGGCAGCGAATGGAGCTCCAGGTGCAGGAGAGAAGGGTATGGTGCGGTGGATGGTGGAATGCGGAGGGGGCCTGTGGAGCGAAGCACGAAGGTATGCAATCCGGTGGAAAAGGAGGACGACGACGACGAGGGGGGGGAGGAGGAAGGGGAGGTGGTGTGGGCACCCTCTGCAGCACCTGTCGGTGCCCGTGTGCCCCTGGCAGTTGGTAGGCGAGAGGAGGATGCACCGTCAAGTTCCGTCGCAAGGGAACGAGGCGATGGGCGGTGGTGGAGGGCCTGCAGGCGGGAGATGCCTGGAAGGGCAATGTCCAGGTGGCGCAGGGCAAGCAGGGAGAGCATGGCCCCATGTGGGTCGAACGCTGCTCTGAGCATTTCGAGGCGCTTAAGTGAGGAGAGATGGGAGAGCGCCGCGGGCACCACGGAGTGGTTAGAGAGAGTGAGGGATGCGAGGGAGTGCAGCGCGGCCAAGCACAGACCCAGGGTGCTGTGAGGGTAGTAACAGGAGAAAGGGCGTGGCCCTTGCTCCCAGTCCCAGTAATCCGCCGCCTCATACCTCTCCCTACTCCATTGCCAAATTCCTCCCTCCTCCCCATCCCCGCCTCCAACTGCCTCTCCCACAACCAAATCTCCTTGCACCCCTTGCTCTTCTTGCTCCCCTTGCTCCCCTTGCTCCCCCCAATCACCATCCATGACCCAGAGGTTAGTGTCGAGGCGAGTGAGTGCCTGCAGTGACTAGAGGGACGCCAGGCAGCTCTCCCTCAGCATTCTCATGGGCGGCCACTTCCCACACTGGCCCCGCACCTTCGTGCCCCGCAAGGACAGGCAGTGCAGGCTCGGGCCGAGCCCGACGAACAGGTCCGGTGAAATGGGAAACCCATAGGGGCGGATGAGGGAGAGGTGGCGGTGAGAGAGCATCTGCGGATTAGGACGTCGGTGGGTACGGAGGGGCAGGAATTGGACGGGTCGCCTAGGTCGAGACGGAGCGAGAGGGAGGAGAGGCGAGACATGTGGGCGAAAGGGGAGCCGGAGGCGAGCTCTGGCTGGATGGGGGCGGAGAGAGTGAGGGAGAGGGAGCGGAGGTGTGAGAGGCGGAAGAGGCACAAGGGGATGCGGGAGAGCAGCAGGGAGAGGTGCTCCAAGCGGCGCGCGAGGTAGGGAAGGGAGGCGGGGAGGGTGAGGTGGGGAGCGAGGGAGGTGTCTTGCAGGTGGAGGGAGCGCAAGGCGGAGCACTGTTGCAGCAAGGCATGGAGCGCAGCAGACACACTCCCCGTGCTCCCTTCACCTTCGTTGCTCACACCATCGCTAACAATACCTCCGCAAACCCTGCACGCCTCCACATGCACCTTCGTCTGCAATACGCACCGCTCTAGCGAGGGGTGATGCTGGGCGACGGACAGCAGCACGCGCACGAGGTAGCTGCGGGAGAGGGGCACAGCGCGCCAAGTCACCATGGCTGCATGGAACAATGTGAGGGCGCCGTGTGAATGTAGCGCGCTTGCCTCTTAGCGCGGCACCATGGCGCAGGGCCACTGGCGGTGCCAGCACACCAGGGTGGGGGAGGGAGAGCCGCGCTGGTCTCCGCGTGTCTCCCCCACACCGTTCCCCCTATCATCCCCCGCGCCATTATGCCATGCCCCCGGAGCCACCACGGGGCACGGCTCCATCGCCCCGCGTGGCCCCCCACGTCGCTGATCGCCAGCATCACCGCGTCGCGCGCATCGCATGTGTCGTCGCCTTCGCTATCGCTGTCCGTGCAATCATCACCGCGGTCGCTCGCCGCCACAGCAGCGTCGCCCAGCCGTCGCAGAGGCATGTTTAGGCGAGCGGGCACCAGCATAAGCTGCACGGTCGATAGATCCCACGACTCTGCGATCGCCCAATTGCTGACATCACCGAAGCATGGCTCCCAGTGCAGAAGCCGCTGATTGAATACCAGCGCGAATCCACCCGCGCCGCCATGCAGCATTGCAGCGCACCAAGCTCTCTGACTTCCTTCGTGCCGCTAGTCCTCTTGTTCCTCGGGTCCTTGCCACCCTCGTTACCGACCCGTCTGTTCCTGCCTCTAGTCACTCGCGGCCATCGCTGACTTTGTCTATTCACGCTGCCTTGACTACGCCACCGCTCTGGTCTCTGACCCTACCACTCCTCCGTCCGTCGGGGGTGCTCCTGCCCTTGGCAGTGACGTCCTGGTGGACCGGCAGTACGAGCTCGCTTTCCTGTCTGAGGCTGCTCCTCATATGTGCTCCATGCAACTAGTCCCTGAGGGTGACCCAAACGCCATTGACATCCCGACCCCTCGCACTTACTTTGAGGCGACCTCGGAACCCTGGGCCTTTTAGTGGATAGCTGCCATGGACGCGGATATGACATCTTGGAGATCCACCGTCACCTACGTCGACGCAGTTCCCCCACCTGGGTTGAACGTAGTCGATGGCCGGCGGCTCTTCAAGGTGAAGCGCCCTCCTGGAGAGCCGTCGGTATTCAAGACGCGCTACATTGCTAGAGGCTTCAGTCAGCGCGAGGGTGTTGACTTCTTTCAGACCCTCGCCCCGACCCCGAAGATGATTACTCTTCGGGCGCTGCTACACGTAGCAGCACAGCGTGACTATGAGCTACACTCTCTCGACTTCTCGATAGCGTTTCTTCAGGGCAGTATGCACGAGTAGGTCTACATGCGTCGCCCGCCAGGCCTCACCGACACCTTTGCGCCGGGGACCCAGTGGCTCCTCCGGCGCCCCGTTTACGGCCTGCGGCACGTGCCCCGCGAGTGGCACGACACGCTGCGTGCTACGTTAGCTGACCTGAAGTTCTTCCTATCCTCGGCAGACGCTTCGCTATTCGTTCGTTCAGGCCAGACCCCGTTTTACATCCTTGTCCACGTAGACGATCTGACCTTCGCTACTGTAGAAAAATACGCGCTGGACTCCGTGAAGGCTGAGCTTCTAAGGAGACACATCTGCCCTGACCTAGGAGAGCTGCGCCGCTACCTTGTCCTGCAGATCTCCAGGGACAGAGCAGCGTGCACTATCACTCTCACACAATCACACTTGGTGCGCAAGGTCCTTGAGAGGTTCGGACTTCAGTTCTCCTATATATAGCCCACACGTCTCCCAGTAGATCACAGGCTCTCGGCTCCAGTCCCCGAGGAGTCCGTACAACCTAGTGGTCCGAATCCAGAGCTAGAGGGTTGCCTAATGTACCTGATGAATTGCACTCGTCCAGATCTCGCATACCCTCTCAGCACCCTGACTCGCTTTGTGGCCACGGGCAGACACCGACCATAGCACTGGTCGGCCGCTACGAGGGTTTTACGTTATCTAGCGAGTACATCGGGCATGAGGCTAGTGCTAGGAGGACACATGCCAGTGGACCTTACTGGTCACACTGACGCTTCTTGGGCAAACGACGCTGAGACGCTCAGGTCCTCCCAGGGCTACTGCTTTAGCCTTGGCGCAGGCGCCATCTCGTGGAGGTCCATCCGCTCGTCGTTTATTGCACAGTCTAGCTGTGAGGCTGAGATCTACGCTGGTGTCATGGCGGCACAGGAGCTCCGCTGGCTGATTTTCTTGCTCACAGACTTAGGTGAGCAGCCTAGTTCGGCCCTAGTCCTGTACGCTGACAACAGGGCCATGATCCTCCAGTGTCAGGAGCCTCGATTGGATTGCAGAACGAAGCACATCCAGCTGCGGTACTTCCTCCTACGCGAGCTACAGCAGCGCCGCCAGGCCCGCGTAGTACACTTGGCCTCTGGTGCCAACACAGCTGATATCTTTGTCTTAAAACTAGGATCTAGGTAGGAGGAGGAGCCATGGAAATGGCATGAGGTTTTAGGGTAGGAAAGTTGGTGAGAGAAAAGAGAACTAGAAAAGAAGAGAGAGGGATACAAGGAGGGGTGTTGTACCCTCTACAGTAATGTTCAATAACATCTACCAAGCCTACACGTATATATGAACTTATATAATTTAACAGTCTTTACTAAGGCACTTGCGCTCAAAGATAATTAGCGGCACTCTACAGCTTGGTCTAGTTCCTGAAGCTTCTCACTTGCTAGGACTCTGAGTGTGTACTTCTTATATTTACTTGATTGGCCTTGTGGCCCTTGTTCCAGTGGCTGGACTGATAGTGCCGCCCTCAGCTGCTTGTCTCTCGCTAGGCACTGCCCCTTGTCTAGCCTAGGGGGTGTGTCAACTTGTACATATATTGTATATGCTAGAATACAACACCCAACCTTATATTCCCGTTGTATCTCTTGTTTTCTATTCAACGCTTTACTCTGAGACTCTGGGCGCATTGACCCGCTATTAACAAGCCACTTTAACTCAGTGGTTAGTGACATAGTTATGACAAACTGCTTCCACCGAAGCCAAGGGCCACACATCACTCGTTTGTGCATGGGGCTAGCATGGCATGCCCATGCTAAGCTGGCACAGCTCTGCTAGGGTGCATTCTCAGCACTATATACCCTGTAATGCTTGGTGAGTGAGCATGCGATGAGATATTACAGGTACTGCAGTTTGTTTAGTGCAAGATGCTACCAGAATTAGCATTACACCGAGGCTATCAGTACTGTATTGAGTTGAGCGTGGATGCACGAGTCATCGTGCCATCCTCCCCATCGTCCTCCCTCCCTGCTGACGACGCTCTCCTCTCCTCCCGACCACCAGCTCTTCTCCCAGTCCTTGAAACACCGCGAGCAGAGCGGTTGGGGGGCAAGGAGGGCAGGGGGGGAGCGGAGCGCACAGCAGTGTGCACACTGCCACAGATCTCAGCAATCACCCGTGCCATAGTGGGCCTGAACTTGGGCTCAGGCTGCATGGGTGGGGCAGGAGAGGAGAAAGGGGCAGAAAAGGGAGTTGTACGGATTATTACAAAAACGAGGAATAGAAACAGCACAGATCGAAGTTTGGAAGGCAATGAGAGGATTTGAATGGAGAGCAAGAGGTGGAAAGGGCAAGAAAGGAGGAAAGGGGGGGATACAAAAATATGGAGGGGAAAAGAGGGAGCAGGAAGGGGCGATGTGCAAGAGATAGAGAGGTAGAGGGGGAATAGAGAGTGAATGAGGCTGGGGGGATAGAGTGAACGCACCTGAATGCAGTGAGAGGCAAGCTTGGCGAAGTGCAAGAGAGCGGTGGACGATGGAGGGTGGCCAGGCATGCATGCGTCCATGAGGGAAGAGAGACCAGAGGCAGACGCAAGGCGCGGAGCAGCCCAGCGCACAAGAGACGACTGCGACTTGGGCTTTGAGCTGGTGGAAGGGGTTGGGGGGGGGGGGGGTGGGTGGAAGTGGGAAGATTAAAGGGAAGAAAAGCTGAGAAAGCGAAAGGAATAGAGTGTGCGGGGGGAGAGGGAGGGGGGAAGGGGAGGGGGGTTGATGGGAAACTGCTGTGGCAAGCGTTTGACGAGCAGATGATGGGCGGGGAGCGGCAGGTGCCACGATGCAGCAAGCGCTGCACGTACGGGTCGACAGGCTTGCGGCCTGTGAGCAGCTCCAGCAGCACCACTCCGAAGCTGTACACGTCACTGGCAGGTGTGAACACGCCCGTCATCGCATGCTCCGGTGCGCTGTAGGCAAACGCTCCCACCAGCTGGTCCGTCTGATGGGGGGGAAGGGGCGGGTGGAGAGCAGGGGAGAGGAGAGGAGAGGAGAGGAGAGGCGAGGAGAGGAGAGGAGAGTCAGGAAACCAAGCCAGCATACCCAGCAAGGAAGGGCAGAGTGAAGAGCGCAGCTGTGAGGGGCCTGCTGGATTAACAAGGTGTTGCTACACAAGAGGTGCTGTGTGCTAGTCAGCTATGGACAGAGTTGCTACAGGCAGACTCGCCCAATGTATAGGCGCTAACTAGGGTTCATTCCGAGTAGGAGCAGACATGGAGAGCGAGCGAGAGTGGGGAAAGAGGAGTGAAGACAAGAACTGACATGAGCGTAGCTGGCAACAGTGGCGCCGTGCAGCGGAGCGAGGCCGGCATGGGCGATGTGCGGCAGGGAGTGGGCGTCCAGGAAGATGAGCGAGGAGGAGATGGCACCATGCACAACGGGCGGACAGCAATCGTCGTGCAGGTACCTACTCATGCACTCACACATGGGGGGCCAAGGCAGAGTGCCAGAGTGGTGAGAGCACAGCCCGTTAAACGAATTGAAGACTTGGCATTGCAGCCTGACACTTCAAGCAGGCACCACAGCGGTAAATTGCAGGGCACTACCTGAGAGCATGCGCGCAGCCAATCGCAATCTCCACCCTCGCATCCCAGCTCAAGAAGCACGTGCTGCCACTGCTGCCAATCTCGCTTCCACCACCACCATCAGCAGCATCGCCAGCTCTCCCATGCAGAGCAGAGGAGGAGCAAGAGGAGGAGGCTGCATGGTGCAGGGCGCAGGCAAGAGTGCCCAGGTGACCAGCGCGCCAGCAGAAGTCGTCCAGCACCAGAAGCCTCTCGCCGCCCTCCACAGAGAACCCGCGCAGAGGAACCAGATTGCCGTGCAGCAGAGGGGCCAGCTGAAGCGCTGCCTGCCGCACCTGCTCCTCTGACCACCCTCCCTGGGGAGAGGGGTCCAGACGAGCCACTGCCACTGGCTGGAAGGAGGAGAGGAGAAACGTGGAGAAGTTTGGGGAAGGGAGGGGTTTTGTTGGTGCATATGTGACTGCTAAATGCTGGCTGCTGGCATGGAAAGGAAGACGAAGACCTAATGCACAGAAGCTGGTGCCATGTGCGCTACTCACTGAGCCATCTGCCAGCCTGCCACTGTAGAGCGGCCCAAACGGCCCCTCCTGAATGCGCGCGCTCAGAGCAAAGCCATCCGTGGCGGCCCACAGCTCCTGCAGAGAGAACTCTCGCACAGAAGACTCCCCTGCTGCCCTGCTGCTGAGTGCGCAGGGGTCCTGAGGGGGCACTGGCGTGTGATGGTCCTTGTGATGGTGCCGCAGCTTAAGCTCCCAGAAGTATGTCGGTGCTGCCCAGGTGGCACAGGGAAGAGAGGAGAGGGAGGCGGAGAGGCTCAGGAAGAAAGGCAAGTCACAGCACGCAAGTAGTGGCACGAGACACCGGGTGGTGAGATATTTGGACGAGTAAGGCAGTCAGCAGCACAGCTCACTTGTCACCCTGCAAGCTACAGCACAGCCAGTCTCACCTTCAGCTGTGAATGACTTGCCGTTCACCATCCCTTTTCGGCCGCCCACCGTTTCGTCTTTCTCCTTCCCCTTCTCTCCCTCTGCAAAATGCCCCACTCTCCCTCCCCACCCCCCCCAGCAGGAACCTTCCCACCAACTGCTGCCGCACCCCATACGCCATAATCCGCAGCAGGACGAGTCAGCCCCGCCCTTGTGAGTTCTGCCAGCCCCGCAGCAGCGAAGGAGAGACCAGAGGGGATTGTGGCAGGAGAAACTGCTGCGCAGGAGCAGGCACAATGCTATGCCGAGAAGCAGGAGGAGCAGTACAGGCACTCCCACGCCCACCGCTATGGCGATGGTCTTGTTCTTGCTGTTGCTAGCAGGCTGCTCGTTGGTGCCATTGCTTGTCCCTAAAATAAGCAGGTTGCAACGACAAGTGAAGGCGTAGGAGGTAATTGCGGGTGTGGACCAACGAGTAAGGATGAGCGAAATCATCTCTAGCAAGCATTTGAGTCTTTGACACTAATATTACCTATCATAAACAGTGGAGCCACCACTCGGACCTAAGACAGAACTCATGCATGCAAAGCTTGGAACCTCAACCAAAGAAATTGATGTGGGGGTGTGGAATCAGAGAATCTAAAGTCAGCCACGAGAAGACCAGTGAGAGCTCACCTGGTGCAGGACGGTTGTCTCCAGGGATCCAGTACCCCAGCACCTCAACCCTTCCAAACCCTCGAAGCCCCAAAGGCTCAGCTCTGCTCGCCCCTTGGCTCGCCCCTCCATCACCACCAGCCGTGCCACTTGAAACATTGGCGGACTGTGCAAGCGCGGCTTCCAGGATGGTGGAGAATTGGTCGAGGGTGGCATGGGGGAAGAGCGCGGTGGGGGCAGGAGGCAGCACGGCGGCAAGAACGATGACACTGCCGGGACGGATGGAGGGTATGAGGACTTGAGATGTGTTGACGGCGAAGGAGCGAGCGAGCTGCATTTGAAGACTCTGTTGGTGGGGGATAGGGAGGAGGAGAGGGAAATGGGGAGTGGAGGTGACGGAAAGAGGAGAGCACAGCTTGAACTCGTGAGATCTTTTGAGAGGATTGGTGCCATTTGAACGGATGGCGAACATGGGGCGTGAGAGGCTCTGAGAGAGGACGGGAGAGCCAGTTGCAGACAGATACTCGGAAGGGGAAAACGGGAGCTGACTGAGAAAACACACCAGTATTTTGTGGTCTTTGAGAAACAAGTGATTGTTGATAACTGTATACAGAACCCCGTGTGTGCAATCGCCCCCAGCATGCTGCATGGAGCTAACACCGTGTTTAGGTTAATGGCAGTAGACAGTACCTGTTTGAATGCAGAGCTGAATCGGCGGAACTCCATTGACAGCCGAAGCTCCACCACCACTGCCTGCACGCACGTGCACACTACCCCATGACTCCCATTCGATGCCATCCGCGCAACCATGTTCTCGGCACAAGGCGAGCAGCCTGGCGGAATGGAGAGACCCAGAGACGGCACGGGTGGGGCTGGAGGCGCGAAGGAGATGAGCGCCAGCGCTGGGGATGGCGGTGAGGGGGGCGGTGGGGGTGATGGCGGGGGGAAACGGGGGCGCGGGGGGTGGGGTGGGGGGCGAGGTGGGGGGTGAGGCGGAGGGAATGGAGGGGGAGATGGTGGAGGAAATGGTGGAGGGGGAAAGGGGGAGGGGGGGATGGCGGGGGAGGAGAAGGAGGAGGCGGGGAGGGAGGGGGGGGAGATGGGGGCGGTGGGGATGGAGGAGGGGGGGATGGAGGAGGAGGAGATGGAGGGGGCGAAGGGGGAGGCGGAGATGGTGGGGGGGGAGGAGGAGGGGATGGTGGTGGAGACGGTGGAGGGGAGGGGGGCGGGGGGGACGGCGGTGGAGGAGGAGGAGGAGGCAAGGGAGGGGGGAAGGGTGGGGGTGAGGAGCGCTTCTTGCTTGAGGGGCGCTTGGATGGTGGCAGAGGGGCTAGGGGCGAAGGCGGGGTTGGAAGTGGAGGACGGAACGGCGGAGGTAGGCCTGATGATGGAATCTTGAGGTCCCCATCAAACCTGACAAGGCAGGGAGGAAGTGAGCGACACAGAACATGGGAAAAGCACAATCTTTTAAAATCCAGGTTTGGGAAATACGGAAGTGCTGTAACAGACCGTACAAGGGTAGCGACTTCACTCAACATGCGACGATAAGCTGCTTTCAACCTTGACTGCAGGTACCGAACCCATGTTGCATTCTGGCAACTGCTGATGGCCATTACACAGACATGGTAGTTCCAGCTATTGTGGCCGTCCACGCGTATGGCTCGTTGACCAATCCCACTCACAAAAACGTTGGGATGCGGAAGTAGGAGGCGGGTATGGTGCCCTGAAACTGGTTCTCACGAAGGTCCAGCAGCTGCAGCTGCGGCAAGTTCCCCAGCGATGCTGGGAGGGTGCCAGAGAGACGATTCGAGCTCAGCACTCTGGGTGCGAAAGGACACGGGTGAGAAAACGGAAGAGCGACAACGGAAATGAGGTGGGAAGAACGAGGGGGAGGGGTGTAACTTGGATGGTAATGGCTAGACGATCAAGTGCAAAGACAGGATGAGAATGCAATCATGCTGTTTGGCAGGGATTATTGGGAGGACTGTGCGGACTAACAGCTCTTTCATGTTGGTCAGCTGGCCAAGTTCCTCAGGCAGCGTCCCATCGAACGTGTTGCTGCCCAGATGCCTGCTTGGTGCCATGTGTTCAAAACATCCATGTGTTGACCATGTTGGGCGTGTTGGGAGGGGTAGCCCGGAACACAGAGATGGGCGAGAAGCAGCGTGGTGAGCACCATTTGCTGATTCCTAGTCCTGGTCCCTTGTGCTGCGTTGACAGGTTGCGCATCAACGTTCATCAGCAAGGGCAAGACCAGGCAGCAGTGCGAAGGGAACAGCACAGAAAAGAAGGTCGCGAGACATGATCAAATCTCGTTAAGGGACTCTATGCTCCTTGCTAGCAGCCTTACAGCACTTGAAGCTGGTTGAGCTTCCCAATCTCTGCCGGAATGGACTCATCCAGGCCGTTGGAGGTTAAGTCCCTGACAAAAAGAAGCAAAAGGAGCAAGAAACCAGAGTGATATCAGCAGCAACGTCAAGCCAGTTCAGCAACCGATTGCGGGGAAAGACTCCTCTCACATGAAGACGAGGCCAGAGATGTCACCAATCTTGGCACGCAGGGAACCAGCCAAATGGTTGCCGCTCAGATTTCTGCAGACACCAAACGCATATGTTAGCTCATGAACGGGAACAAGAAGAGCAGCTCACGGACTAGGCGCAATGCAAAGTAAGTGCTTAGTGACATGGGAGCAGCGCGAGGGATGAAGTATACTGACATGGAGGTGAGTGCAGTAAGGTAGCCCAGGCGAGGCATGGTGCCTTGAAGTTGACATTGAGAGAGGTCCCTGCGTCACACGATCGCATCACATTAGTATCGCATTGCAGGAACGAACGCAACTCATGACAAAGGCAGCAGCAGAAGAAGATTGCAGCCAGTCGGCGATGCTGCAGCATGGATGGAACCAGTCTGTTACGTGTCTTACAAATGATTTAGGCCAGAGAGCTGCTGAACTCCATGGGGAATTTCGCCGGTAAGTGGATTCATACTGAGGTCCCTGCCAGATCCACATGAATGAATGTTATAACACGCTGTCAGATGCAGCTGATGGCGTTAAAAGTATATCGAAGTTGACGAGGCTTCGCTGTATCCAATTATCTGGTCTCGTCCACATAGTCTTGACTCGTCGAATCATCTTGTCACATCACATAATCCGATCTCGTCATATCACGCACAGATGGCGAAGGTTGTTCAGCTGGGTTATGGTATCAGGCATGCCTCCTTGAATCTGATTGCCAGACATCACCCTGCACAAAAGAATCAAGTTAGCTTCACAGCGCAATAGACTAGCACGCCAAGGTCTGGCGACTTTAGCCAACACGTAGACCCTCGAACGAAGAATCATGCTAGGATTACGATAAAGGAAGGTTGATAGTCAGAGAAATAAAGCCGACTCACAAGAATTGAAGCTGATCCAAATCCCCCACGGCCTTGCTGAGAGGTCCCTGAAGGCCTGCGTAGGTTATATTCCTGTTACGGAAGCACTGTCAGGTGAGCCGCGCGAGACCAAAATAACTCGCGAATATATTTGTAGAAAATAAGAACCCCCACAAGCCAATCACGTGACGCGGATTGGAGTCGGTGCTGCACGAGACACCCCGCCATGATCCGCCAGATGCCCCCACGGTCGCTCCGGGTAACGCTCCGCCAGAGCACGGATCGGCCCATTTCCACGACTCCAGTGCGCTGGGCCACCCGAAGCCTCCACCTATTGCCGTCAGCGCGGCGACTGCCACATGGAATGCACACAATGACACGGATGAGCACGTGCACGCGACGTGTTCTTGAATCGCAAAAGCTAACTTGGATTCGGAATTAAGTCGTCATATTACCTTCGTCAGCATTGGTGAGTTGTGAAACGCATGGCCTCCATTGGAGTAAAAGGAGCAGAGCGAACTGCAACTTAGTCAGCGTCTGACTCCGACTCGCCATCCTACTAGCTGCAGCTGCAGCAAACTAACTGGCTGAAAACCCCTGATGTGTCCGTCTCTAGCTCTCTTGAAGGCTCTGGTCAATCTCGAGCCTGCCATTGAGCCACACAGCTGAGAGCACTGCATTCTCGCCATCTCCAAATCCCGAGGTTCGACCTAGCAGCTGTGCAGCTTTTCCCAAGGGTCAGCACAGCAGCATGGGGAGAAGTCACTGGTGTGGCCTCTCGAGATCAGCTTTGATCATCTTGGGAATTCTCTACAAAGGGCGTGCTGCAGGCGCAGATTTCACTTTGCTCGTTACTGCTGCCCCGTCTTCATACAAATAAGACAAAAATACATAAGTCCCAAAGATCATCCATACAGTGGTGTTTTCTGATACTCGTGCTATTTATTGATTATGATCACGGATTTATCATAGCAAGAATATCTGTAGATAAATTAGGTAGTGAGGCACCAAAACTAATTTGATGTTTTCATTTCGTGAAAACAGAAAGGGAGAAACTTTGGGGGACATAAAGAATATATATTAAAATAATAATCACAGTATCCACATTGGTGTCCATAGTGATTGTATATTCCGGTGTATCATCAGTCTCTATAGGTAATAGCGAAGCCAGGGCACGAAGCTCGTAGGGGCTCGCTCGACCAATCGGATCAGAGCAGCGCGCCCCTCCTCTGGCCCACCGAATACCGCCAGAGTCGCTCCTTTTCCCCCCTCCCTCCCCCACGATTCTTTTTCGCCCAGCAAGTGGACTTGTGATGTGACTTGTGACTTGTCCCCAACATCCCTTGTCTACCTATGCCTTGGATTTTCCTCGACTTTCTTCGGAGTGGTTTTTATTTTGTCTGCTTCTGAAGACCTGAGGCGGAAATTGCACCGACTGTTACAGTATGTCCTTCATGTTGAAATTCGGGTGAATCCGGCGAGTAGGAGCTACACACGCCTAGTACAGCACTGCCACGCGCTCTCAGCTACACGTCCACCAACCACTTTATCGTGTAGCTGCGCCGCTAAGACCCCTACAAACTAGGCCGTCTGTACTTCTGTCGCCCCGCTCACCCGACGCGGTGACTAAGGTAGACCAGTCTCGCCACTGTTCCCCGAGAGAAGTCCCCTCGCAGCAGCGTGCAGGAAAGGATAGGATAGGGTAGGATGCACCGCTTGTCTGCGTCGCCTCGCGCCATGACGTGCAGCCGCACGGTACAAAAAGGCAGAGAGTGCTGGGTAGTCAGACATGCATCGGACAGACAGCCATTCAGCCACTACAACCATATTCTTCGAACAGTCAACTCCGTCAACACACTCCACTACCTTCGAGCAAATTCGACCGCACTTCGAGCTCCTTTTCTGGAGAGAAAATCATCCTGTAAAATCACCCGTTGACCCCAGCCATGGCGTCCGTCCGCGTCCTCTCGCTTCTTCTCCTCGTCCTCGTCAGCGCTGCCGCCGTGGCGGAGGCGCGGATCGACCCTGCGGAGTTTATTAAGGCGATCAAGGCGATCAGGAGATCGCCGCGATTCAAGGCCGCGTCTGTTCCTGCTGCCGAGGCGCTGTGTGAGTACCGCTTCTGACTCCACCCACTCGTTTCCGTTGCCGCTTCGGCTACCCTCTATTACTCCACCCTCCTCTCTCTGTCCCCCTTGCTGCCTTCTGCTACCGTCAAGGGCGGTCCCTTCTGCTGCTACAGCAGAGTGACTCGCATCAGCCGCACTACTACCTACCTGATAGCCTCATCTCTTTCCCTCCCCCGCATGCTCTCCCGCTTTCCCCCTTTCCTTCACCCCTCCAGTCCGCCGCCTCATGAAGCTGGACAGCTCTACCGGAAACGTGACTCTCCTCGTCCCTGCAGAGCTTGCCGCGCTCAACGCCGCTGCGCTGCCCGCCTTCACGCTCCCGCAGGCCAACAAGATCCGCCTCTACCATCTGCTGTCGGGGCTCTACACCGTTGCTGACCTCCAGGCGCTGCCGCTCAACGCCAAGATCGCCACGGTGGAGGGGAAAACAATGAAGAAGCTCACGCCTGCGGTCATCCCTGTGGTCATGCTCAAGGGCAGAGACCTGCTGCCCTCCGTGCTGGTGTCTGGCGATGTGTATGTGGGCGATACCCTCGCCGTGCACGTCGTCTCATCCATCCTCCTCCCGCCTGACCTCTAGAGTTCCAGGCAGTGCACATGGGGTTGTTGTGAAGCCACCGGGATAGCAGCAGCTCCCTGGCCATCCACTTGGGAAAGTACGGCGGGCCATGGGCGGTGCTCTGATTGGTGGTGGTGGTGCTGCAGCCTCGCCTCCTCCTGCTTTCCTCTGCTGTGCCGTTTTACCGTGTGTTGAAGATGGAGTGTGGTGGCAACGACTTGTTGCCCTGAAGATGCGTGTGGGTAGTGCCAGGCCAGGTCTGGATATCAGTGTGCGCAAGGCAGATGAAGGCAGGAAGTAGAGCGAGGGTGAGAACCGATTGAGTGTTGTTTTTTGTGTATATTTGAATCTAGCATCCGAGTCGGCTTTCTTGTAGCACACCAATATTGTTCATATTTCCCTGTGCAAGCAATTGGGTTTGCCATGAAATCCAGGTCACTAAAATAAGAGAATCAGCCCAAGCCATTAGCATGCAGCAATAGGAGGAGAGACTTGCTGGTGAAAACGGTGGTGCTCAAGTTCACAGCGGACAATTCGTATGAAAGCGTAATCACTCAGATTTTATGTTGTCTGAAAATGTAATACTTCAGGTGTGTTGGCTAGTGTCAAGTGCACTTCTATGGAATCTTTCCTCCATCAACTTCAACCAGCCTGACCCTTCTTCTGCAAGTGCAGTGTGTGTCCCTGACAGGTCTCTGCGCAGCTACGTGTCAAGGAGAGGGTCAACGAATTGACGGGCTCTGTTCGAAATCACTAAGTGTGGAGACAACTTTCTAGGTTGCGGAACTAGGTACTCGCAATTCACTAACTGCGCCCCTCAACCTGCCTTTCTCCCACTCGGTACCAAAAAGGACGTGCGACACCCAGAACCTTGCTCTGACTTTCGCAAACCTCTCAGCCATTCACAGAGACGTAAGCCGAGCGTGGTTCGCCATCCGAAGTACCTTCGCGAACGGCCACCGATCAGCGAGGACATTCAATCTGTAACCGTTTCAATTTCCGACACGCGTCTCGAATGAGGGCCCTCGGAAAACGAAATGCCGGGACGCCCTCTCATTGTATTGGGCTGGGAATGGAACTGTCAGAGAGTGTGAGGGGGAAACCTGAATTTCGATCTGCTCCCAGTAGATATTGCAGCTCCATTTCATGGCTGGTGCCTCATGTTGGCTGTTCGATCATTTCGTTGGCCAATACTCGCGCGGGGTTTCCTTGCGTCTCGCCGAGCCGACAGCGCGGCGTGACGGGGGTTCTTTTTTGTTGGACCGCCGTCACGAACCTCCACCAATCGCGAACTTTTTGACATCAGATTCCATGGTTGGGGTTCGAGTATTCCTGACACGCTTATCCTCAACCAATCCCGGGATTTCCCGTTTAGCCGTTGCGTTTTTTCGCGCCTCAAGTTCGTTTGATGGACGGTTGCGATGTTATGCAGTCTTCCGTAGGTAGGCGAAATTTGGTAGTGTTGGGGTTGATTTTGTGTGGCAAGGGCCTCGAATGTTGGCCCAACATCAGGCATTCGTGCAGCAGCGGAATTCCTCAGCCTAATTTTGCCTCACCACTCAATTTCGCCTCATTCTCTCGGATTCTTCTTACTCTAGCTTCTTGTTTCGCCTGCCTCGGCAATTTTTTCCGTGCTATAAAGACGTCAATCCCACCGGATTCTAGAGCTTTCTGTCGCAGTTTCACGTCATTCTTAGCACGGTTTCAAACCGGATGCCGCCGGTAAACGCCAATTTCCGCAATTCAACGCCATCCTTCGCCGCTCAATGTCAAGCATGGCGTTTTACGTCAAACTTGACGTCGATTTTCGCTGCTCGTCGCCAACATCCGTTAATTTGCGTGATGCTTCGCAATTCCGCCATCTATCACTATCGCCAAGATTTTCTCGTCACCATCTGAAGGTAAGGCTTCGGATTGAAAGGTTCGTGGGCGATTTCCTTAATTTCGCTTTGCTTCGGTTTACTGGCTTGAACCTTAACTCCCGTGTGTTGTGTCTTGCAGGAAAACACTGGACATTTCGAGCCGCAAATACTGGAATTTTCGCCACTCGACGTCAACCCTCGCGACGTCATTTGTCAAACTCGCGATTGACCTCCTCGCCGTCGACGTATGGAAACGTAAGGCTTCTCGTCCGTTAACCTTTCTGAAGTCGTTAATCTTTTATTCCCGATGGGTTTCGAATTAATTCATGTGTCCCTTGGCTTTCAGGCTGAACTCACAACGCTTAGCGATTACCTGAGCAAGTCGACCATCCCAAGTCGCCAGCCACGCCAAGTCGCCACGTCAGCCATTCCAAGTGGCCAACGAACTGACCGTCGTGTCGTCAGCATCGTTTCCCACTGGCAGTTCGGTATCCGCTCTCCATCCATCGCAACTCAAGGTAACTCCCTCTCTTGCTCCTCTCGCTTGCAGCGCGTTTCGTACTGCCGTTTTCCACTGGCGGCTTCAGTTTTAGTTCAGTTTCCATTGCTCTGTGCAATCTCAGGCTCTCATGCTTTGCGTTGCTTGTGCTGCAGGAAACGCCATCACGCCGCCATCATGCCGCCATCACCCCGCCATCACGCCGCCATCAATCCGCCATCACGCCGCCATCAATCCGCCATCACGCCTCCATCAATCCGCCATCACCCCGCCATCAATCCGCCATCAATCCGCCATCACCCCGCCATCAATCCGCCATCAATCCGCCACCTATCCGCCATCACCCCAACCATCAATCCGCCACCACCCCGCCATCACGCCGCCATCTCTCCGCCGTGACAACCGTGACAAGCACCACCCCCACGAGGCGAGCGACAACGCCCCCAGCACACAAGATTGGGACGAGAGGCGGCAGCATCAGGTCGAGCCCAGCACACCACACCACCCAACAAGCACGCGGCTGCACAGCACGCATCACTCCAAGCCCTAAGCTAAGTACCCTTTCCCCTTCTCGCACGTCACTGCTTCTGACGAATTCGTTTCGGTTTATTTCAACGCCGTTATGCACATACCACTCTATCCATCCCTCTACCTTCTACCGCCTCCTCCTTATATCCTCTCCGTTGCCCATGGCTCCTGGCGTTGAGCTGCGTGCTTAGGGTCGTGTCTAGGTCGGGTTACGCCTGTTTCTCTAGAATCCAGCTTCAGAGTCCAGCCGCGAGCGTCCACTGCATTGCTTTGTCTAGGTCCGTGATGCCTTTCAGCTGCTGCTGTGCTCGTGCCTTTGAGCCATGGGTGACCCCTCCCTCCTCCTCGCCTGCGACTCCATCCACACCCTCCCAATCACCTAATTCGGCATACCGCCCTCTTCGTCCATACCTTACCGCCTGAACGCCAACCTCCTTTATCCTTACATACCTTCACTTGCATGCCACACTGCCTTGCACAAACTCTGGAACCCCAACCCCCCCCCCCCCGCCCCTCCCCTCCACACCTCACCTAATCCCCGCCCCCTTACCCTTCAACACTTGTGTTGGCGCATCACATGCGACCTTCTCCTTGGTTGCCAGCCACTCATTCCCCCCACACGGCTCATTCCATCCCGCCCCAACCCCCCCACACCCCTCTCCCCCAGGTGCGCCTGTGCAAGCTGTGGGGGCGCCGGCTGCTGGCAGGGGCACTGGAGAGGCGCAGCAGAGATGAGCGGGTGCTGCTGGCAAGGGGTGCAGAGGGGGAGGGCGGTGCTCATCTAAGGCGGAGCACCCAGGCGGAGCACAGAGGAAGAGAGGCCGACCCTGCTGCAGCAGCATGGCCAGTCTCGTGCACGACCAGCTAAGTGCCCTCGCCTCCCTGCCCTTCAAGCCCATCGTCTCGCCCTCCATTCGCATCCCATTCTCGCATCTCAAAATCGACCACTGGCTGCAGCCCCACTCACATGCCACAGACGACCACAGCTGGTACCCCCCCCCCCACCCCCCCCCCCCCCCAACACCCCCACCACCCCCATCCCCCAGGTACTCCCCCCCCCCCTCCGTAACGCACTTAAAGCCTTGCTAAAACCGCTTCTAAGCCCGTCCTCTGCGTCTTGTGAATGGGGTTGCTCCAGTGGTCCTGCTCTCCTCTCCATTCCGCATTGCTTGCACGATTTAATCTCCATCTGCGCACTTGTCCCTTCTGCACCTAACTTCCCCTCTGTCTCCCCCCTTCCACCCACACTCCCCTCCGCCCCGTCCCCAGCAGGCACACTAAGGGCGGATGGGCGAGCGCCAGAGGGCTCGGTGCTTGGCAGCGCGAGTGGCTGGAGTGCAGCAGCAGGGGGGTGTGTGTGCATGCGCGCCCACACTCAGCCACCACCACCTCGTACGAGCTAAGTACTGCACCGTGCACGCACCCCCAGGCATCCGCGTCTTGTGTTTTCTTCCATACTACACGGCACACATCTCAACACTTGCATCCCCATGTCTCATCCACAAACTCAAGCCACTGGTAGCAGCCTAGCCACTTGGTGCAGACCCACCTTCAGGTACAGCCCCTCCCCAGGTTAAACCTCCTTCCTAGGTTAAGCCTCCCCAGGTTACTCCCAGGTTACTACTCCCCCTTGGGTCCGCACCATGTGGCTACACCTGAACCAGTGGTTTGCCCGCCACACTTCACTGCTTCCAGTTTCCATGCCTTTAACCCATGCTCTTTCATTGGTTACTGACACTTGGCGTGTTGCCCCTTGCAGGTTGAGGGGAGGGGTGTGGGATCGCCACCAACACTTCCCCGCACCCCTCCCCTTGTGGCCGTGCAGGTGGCTCTGGTGGGCGGGAGGGGGGCAGCACTGCACTCGGCTGCAAGGGAGAGTATGGGGCTGGGTCGGCCACTCAAGGTGAGCACATGATTCGGTTTTCTGCATTTTTCAGCTCTGATCCTTTTGCCCACTGTGACTCACGCCTCCTCGTCCTCTCTGCCTGTGCAGGTGCCTCTGGTTGGCGGGGAGGGGGGCAGCACTGCACTCGGCTGCAAGGGAGAGAGTATCGGGGCTGGGTCGGCCACTCAAGGTGAGCACATGATTCGGTTTTCTGCATTTTTTAGCTCTGATCCTTTTGCCCACTGTGACTCACGCCTCCTCGTCCTCTCTGCCTGTGCAGGTGCCTCTGGTTGGCGGGGAGGGGGGCAGCACTGCACTCGGCTGCAAGGGAGAGAGTATCGGGGCTGGGTCGGCCACTCAAGGTGAGCACATGATTCGGTTTTCTGCATTTTTTAGCTCTGATCCTTTTGCCCACTGTGACTCACGCCTCCTCGTCCTTTCTGCCTGTGCAGGTGCCTCTGGTTGGCGGGGAGGGGGGCAGCACTGCACTCGGCTGCAAGGGAGAGAGTATCGGGGCTGGGTCGGCCACTCAAGGTGAGCACATGATTCGGTTTTCTGCATTTTTCAGCTCTGATCTTTTTGCCCACTGTGACTCACGTCTCCTCGTCCTCTCTGCCTGTGCAGGTGCCTCTGGTGGGCGGGGAGGGGGGCAGCACTGCACTCGGCTGCAAGGAAGAGTATAGGGGTTGGTCGGCTGGACAAAGGTGAGCACTCTAATCCTCTCCTCCTTTTGACACTCGCATCTCCTTGTCATCCCAAACTCAAGCCACTGGTAGCAGCCTAGCCACTTGGTGCAGACCCACCTTCCAGGTACAGCCCCCCCCCAGGTTAAGCCTCCTTCCTAGGTTAAGCCTTCCCAGTTTACTCCCAGGTTACTACTCCCCCTTGGGTCTGCACCACGTGGCTAGACCTAAACCAGTGGGTTGCCTGCCACTTGTCACCGCTTTCAGTTTCCATGCTTTTACCCCTTCGCAATTCCTTTGCTTACTGACTCTGGGCGCGTTGCCCCTTGCAGGTTCAGGGGAGGGGTGCGGGTCAACACCAACACTCCCCCGCGCCCCTCCCCTTGTGGCCATGCAGGTGCTCTGGTGGGTGAGGAGGGGGGCAGCAGCACTGCACTCGACTGCAAGGGAGAGTATTGGGGTTGGGTCGGCCACCCGAGGTGAGCTTTTCAATCGTTCTCCTGCATTCTTCCAGCTCTGTTCCCTCCCTCTAGTAACTCACATCTTCTCATCCTCTCTGCCTGTGCAGGTGCCTCTGGTGGACGGGGAGGGGGGCAGCACTGCACTCGGCTGCAAGGGAGAGTATCGGGGTTGGGTCGGCCACTCAAGGTGAGCACATGATTCGGTTTTCTGCATTTTTTAGCTCTGATCTTTTTGCCCACTGTGACTCACGTCTCCTCGTCCTCTCTGCCTGTGCAGGTGCCTCTGGTGGGCGGGGAGGGGGGTAGCACTGCACTCAGCTGCAGCACTGCACTCAGCTGCAAGGGAGAGTATAGGGGTTGGGTCTGCTGGACAAAGGTGAGCACTCTAATCCTCTTCTCCTTTTGAAAATCGCATCTCCTTGTCATCCCAAACTCAAGCCACTGGTAGCAGCCTAGCCACTTGGTGCAGACCCACCTTCCAGGTACAGCCCCTCCCCAGGTTAAGCCTTCTTCCTAGGTTAAGCCTTCCCAGTTTACTCCCAGGTTACTACTCCCCCTTGGGTCTGCACCACGTGGCTAGACCTAAACCAGTGGTTTTCCCGCCACTCTTCACTGCTTCCAGTTTTCATGCCTTTAACCCATGCTCTTTCATTGGTTACTGACTCTTGGCGTGTTGCCCCTTGCAGGTTGAGGGGAGGGGTGTGGGGTCGCCACCAACACTCCCCTGCACTCCTCCCCTTCACTCCTCCCCTTCACTCCTCCCCTTGTGGCCGTGCAAGTTCCTCTGGTGCATGGGGAGGGTAGCGCGGCAGCAGTGCAGTTGAGAGTGAGGGAGCGTATGGGGGTGGGCTTTTCAGAAACGGTGAGCATCTCAATACTCTCAGTTCGATTTTCTGTTGGGTTTAGATTCTCTGCTGCTTCTGTAAGCTTATTTATCCTTTGCCGTGATTCTCGCAATGCCCCGCAACTTTTTAAAACTTACCTCTCCTCCTTCCTGCGTCTCCTCGCCCCTCCCTCACAGGGTTCTGCCACTTACCAAGACTTGAAAGACTGCAGCAGTTGTAGCAGCGAAGCAGACGGGTGCAGCAGCAGCAGCAGCAGGGTAGTTAGCGGGCAGGACAGTAGGGGGATAGGATGTGAGAGAGCGAGGTGTGGTGAAAGGTAAGGTGCAAAGCGAGGTGAAGGTAAGGCAAGGTAAGCGTAGCACCCCCCCCCTGCAGGTCGGTCAACTGGAGCAGTGGAGCAGTGACGAGGTTGGGAGGATAACCCCCCTCCCCTCCCCCCCACCATCCCCCCCTCCCACCAGGTACGTCGTCCTTCCCGGCTCTGCTGTGGTAAGTGGAGTAAAGGCAACGGGGCGGGCAGGAGGGGGGAGGTGGGGGGGCAGGGTGGGAGGTGGCATGGGGTTGGGGTCCTTAGGGGCGGCATGTGCAGTGCTCTGCGCATTGAGGGGCCAGTGGGGGCAGTGCAAGTATGCGTGTCAAGCACTCTGTGTCCAATCGCAATATCCGCGCGTTAATGCATAATGGGCCCATGGCAGACCATTGCGGCCGAATGGTTCTGTCTCGTGCCAGCTCTTGCCACGCCGGTGAGGGGTAATTGGATCTTGGGCTTACCGTGTACTTGCCTCCTGCCTCACTTGGCTCCTCAGTGCAATGGGTACTGCAGGTGCTGTTTCTAGGGGCTTGAGCCTTATGCCTCTCCTGCTGCTGTGGCAGGGGAGCATGGTTGGGGTGAGTGTGATACAGCTGTGTGTGTGGCGTGTCAAGGTGAGTGGGAGGGGCAGAAAGTGAGGGGGGACTGAAAACCCCACAATAAGGTGAGTGAGAGGTGCAGGGAGTGAGGGGGGGCTGAAAACCCCACAGTAAGGTGAGTGAGAGGGGCAGTGGAGGGAGTTGATAACTCCTACGGTAGAGCGACAGCAAGACAAGGAAGGGGGGGTTGAATCCCCAGAGTAAGGCTAGGGGGGGGTAAGGGGGGAGAGGGGGTTGGAAGCTCCCAGGTTCAGGCGAGTAAGGGGCAGAGGGACCCCCCCCTTTCTGCCTTTGGTTCGCCTTAACCTCGGGAGGTTCTGCCCTCCTCCCAGGACTTGCCCTCACGTTACCTTGGCGAGGGGGGCTGAAGGGCCGAAGGGGAGTGGGTGGAAGCCAAGGGGGCTGAAGGCCCTAAGGGGAGTGAGAGGAAGGGGGTGGTTGAACCTGGAGTTCCACATGATAGGCAGCAAATGAGAATGATGCACGTGTTGCCTGATGCAGTAAGCCCTATCATGTGAGTTCGCTGGTTCAAATCCACCATGACGGGGCAAGTGAGGAGCCGAATATAAGGTGAGGCAAGTGAGGGGAATCCGATCCCGACTAAAAGCTGAGGTACGTGAGGGGGTTCAGACCCCAACTATGAGGGGAAGCAAGTGAGGGAGTTCAGACCCCAACCATGAGGCGAGGCAAGTGAGAGGGTTCAGACCCCAAATATAAGGCGAGGCAAGTCTTGTGCAGGGCGGTCTTGCGCTGGGTGGTCTTGCACTGGCCGGTCTTGCACTGGGAAGTTGTGTTTTGAGTCAACTCAACTATGAGTTGAGGCAGGTGAGGGGGTTTAGATGCAAGGATCCAAGTTGAGGCGCATAAGTGGAGTTCAGACCCAAGTTTTGAAGGTGAGGGTTCAGACCCAATCGAGCAATGGATTCAGGCTTGGGGTAAGGTAATTTTGGCGGATTAACTTGGGGCGTGGGGAAGGGAGCAGGCTTGAGCCCCTTGAGTACAATAAGTGAAGGGAAGATACGGGAAGTTGAAACCCCCAAGGCAAGGTAAAAAAACGGCACGGGAGGAGGGTTGATGCCCCCTGCAGAATGAATGACCGAGCCCCTGGTTGGGCTGGGCAAGCGCTTGGGAAAGCCTTCTTACCTGCTTTGGTCTGCCTAGTGCTGGGAGTTTAAAAACCCTTCTCTTGCCTCTTAATCGTGTTACCCCCCCCCCCCCCTTTCCCTCCCCACATTGGGCAGGGAAGGTGGTTGAATTGAAGGCGTGAATGGAAGATGGAGGGAGGAGGGGGAGGAAGAGGATGCGGACACAAAGCCTTCTGGGCGCGAATGACAGGGTCAGTGGATGACCCCACCACTCACACGCACTGTTGGTGGATTGGGAATTGATAAAAGAGCTGGAGGGAAGCTGGAGCCTCAGCCAGGTTGTCATGTCATGTAAAAACTTCCCATTAGAAGCTGGGGCACTAGATTCCTGTGCTGACTGAACTGAAGTTCATATGAATGAGAGTTGCAGTATCTCTTCTCGTTATTATTCAGCACTATCTCATTATGCAGTATCTAGATGACTAGACTCGGTCGCACTGCTGCATCAGCTGTCAACACATCAACTCAAAGCCACACCAACCGGTGCTTCCCAACCAACCCACCAGTCATCCTGGATACGTGGTAGCTGAGGGCTGCAGTGCAGGCCAGTGTTGTTACCTTCTGAGTAGAAGCAGCGGAAGCAACGCATACGTCTACAGCTGAACAAAGTGAGAATGAACCATGATATCAAGTAAACCAGGAAAACAAAACATAACATACATAAACACGGGCGTGTACCGTAGTCATCGCATGATATTCCCTGCACTCCTCTACGCTGTCGGCTCAGCCCATGCGTGCACGTGGTGTCTATGGTCCACTCAGGGCGGCAGGACGCATTGCACACATCAACAGCGACATGCTGGCACGGCACCACAGGGGATAGTAGGAAAAACGCGGGCGAACGGCCTCGAAACCAGGAACTAGTACCGTAATCTGACACCGAGGGGGTGGCGAGCGGCAATGGCACAGCGGGGAACAGCGAGGAGGAAAAAGACAGCCTGACAGGATGACGGAGAGCAGCGAGGTGCTGCTGCTACTAGAAGCTCAGATGTCGCCGTCCGTCGCAACCGACTGGGATTGTAGTAGACGCGACGAGTGGCGACGCGACGTGAAGATGGGATATATAGTCTCTAGACATCCGAGGGGATGAGCATGGTGGACACGACGTGCACGGCGAGCGTGCTCCCCACGTACACGTCGCCCGCCACCACCATGGCCGGCAGCGCGTCGCGCCCCTTGAGCAGCACCACGGGCAGCGACGGCGGCGTGATCTTCTTGATCGTCGAGCCCTCGAGCGTGGCCACCGTGCTGCCACGTGGCAGCGCCTGGATGTCGGCGAGCTTGACGAGTCCGTCGAGGAGGTGGTACTTGCGGATGGAGTTGAGCTGGCTGGGCGTGAACACCCGGTTGTTGAGCCGCGACTGCACGTATCCCATGTCCGCCGGCACGAGTAGAGTCACGGGCCCGCTGGAGCTGCCCAGCTGCATGATCATGCGGACTGCGGAGGGGATCGGGGGATCGGGGAGGGGGGGGGAGGTTTGGGGGGAGGGGGCGGGGGGATGAGTCGGGTAGTAAATGTGTGAAATGTTGCGAGGTGAAAACCAGGGAGTCCTATCGTGCGAACTAGGAATAGTATGGCGAAGAAATAGAAGAAATAGAAGAAATCTAAGATAGCGAGGAGATCAAAGTTTCGGAAGTCATATCGTCTATATCGTCGGCAGCAATGGGCTCACAGAGGTTCTCGAGGGCGGGAGATGCGGCGAGTGCTTTGGGAATGCGTGACGAGCGTCGGATGGCGTTGAAGGCGCGACGAGCGTCTTTCCGGTTCACTCTCGCCTCCGCCACGCCAGCCACGCACGACACGACTACGAGCATCACGCACAGGAGAGCGGCCACGTGCCGAGCCATGACAGCAAAAACTCGAGAAAAAAAACTCTTAGGAGGGGCAACAAGGAGAGAGACAGTGGGCTAGCAGCAAGCAACACGCAAAAGGTGGTATTTTGCGATGCAGACGATTCCATGGATCAGCCAAGGCTCCCTTTGTACTGTGCAGAGGAGCAACGAGGTGGCGCAGTTGGTTTGCTTGCCCTGCAGTGGGTTCAAGCCTAGGGTATTCCGTTAGGTCACGGAATCGGCCCCGAAATTACCCGTTAACGGACGGAATCTCCGAAAAATCACCCGTTAGCATACGGATTCGTCGAAGACAAATGGCCTTCACCACGGCTAGGAAAAGCCCTAGAACCCCCCAGGAACTCTTTCTTGCACATACTACGTCTCGAGCGATTTGGAAGAGTCCGCTAAACTAACATCTCTTTGCTTAGCGGAGGAAGTAAGGGGAAATGTAAGGGAGGTTAGGAGGGGGTGATACACCACTACGAACAGATCTACTACAAGTGCACTTGGTACGGAATCAAAGAAAAGTAATCCCCAATCTCAAGGAATCACACGCAAAGTAATCCTTTAGGAAGACGGAATTAAGAAAAAGTTACTATGTAAAAAAGGAATCAGGTCGGGAGCAACTCTTAATTTATCGACATTAAGGGTAATTGCTCTTTTAGCCAGAGCCCTGGTGGGTTGCCCCCCCACTGCCGTGCTGGGTTGGTGTGCGAGCCAGTGAGAGCGAGGGAGATCCACGGGTCCGCCAGGCGGGGCAGCACTACCAGGGGAGCGCGGCGGACCACCGTCGGATTTCAACCCTGGGCTGTAGGGATGGGCGTTGATTCGGCGATGCGACTTGGCGACAACAAATACACCTGTTATCCTATTTAGTTTTACAGTTTTTGCACGAGGCTTAAGCCTGTAAGCAGGAAATTGTAAAACACGGGCAAACGGGACTTTGAAGGGGAAATCCCACAGTAAGCAATGAAACTTGGTTACAAAATCTCGCCCATGCACTGGATTGGTTGCCTGGGCGACGTTCCAGCTCTGAAACTCTCTATTGTCGAAATACAACTTGGTAGTTCGTTATCGTTCAGACTGCAGCCAATCAGGTTCAGTGTCAACGCGAGTCATGCTGAGAACCTGGTAGGTGAGATTGCAATTTGGACTGTTCAGGGTGGGACCATAGAGGGAAAAATGTGTAGTGGTGGGGTATCGGGCGGTGGGGTGGGTGAAAAAGGCTGATCGCAGGGTGGGTGAATGGGGTTGATCGTAGCATCTCCGATATGCGCTGGGGTCGGGAAGACTCTGGAAAGTCGAACATGTTGTTTCGCGCAATCGACACTGCAATAGGAGTTGGGGAATACTGGATAACTTATTGTGTTTCCTCGATGTTTTCAATCAAGCTTGGCTGCTCTAGTTATGGGCAAAAGCATATGCAATTCGCACATGTGCATGAGGCATCACATGTGCCTAGCAGCTAGTTCCCAAGGCACTCTTTCTGGGTCACACCAGTTCCCGACCCGAGTTAGTCAGGTGCTCCCTCCTCGCATGATCAGGACGACGCACGATTCTGTTCGGCCTAGGAACATTATCAATCGCCCATTGTCAAAACTTCTTCCCGCGCCGAGTTGACTATCCGAGGACCATGATTTTGCGTGTCAGCGAGCCTCGATTCCTCAAATCGACGCGCCCTAACTCAGACGTTACTCTCAGGAGCCTCGCCATTTCATCTGCACCTCGCGTCGTCATATCCTCTCCTTCGCGTTAGTGCCTACCGCCATGCGGCCTGCGCCCTCCGCGCGCCGGCCCTCCCCGTTGAGTCCGCCGTCGTCCCCGATGCGGCGGCGCTCCGCGCCGTCCAGCCCGCCATCGTCGCCCATCAAGCGCCTCAAGACATCGCTCGCCCCGCGTGCGTTCGCCTGACCCCTTTCACCGCGTCCCGTCCTTCTCTTCCCCCCGATCACTACTCCCCCCTCTCCTCCCCTCCCCTCCCCTCCCTTTTCCCCCGATATCCCTGTCAATTTCCATCCCTTGCTTCTCCCATTTATCCCTAGGCCCACCTCCGTCCTCGCCCGAACCCGCGTCCCTCTCGCTTTTCTTTCTCCCTTTTTCCAACTGTCACACCTCCTTCCCTCCTCCCGCCCCCCTCTTACCCGCCCCTGCCATCCGCAGCGCAACCCCGCGCAGCGACCGCAGCGGCGGCGGCGGTGGCGGCGGCCGCGGCGCCGGGAGTGGGCACGGGCGGGCTGGTGGCGGCGGTGGAGCCCCCCCCGGACTTCTCCTGCTGGACCGTCGCGGACGACCGCACGCTGTGGCGCGCCATGGAGGTGCGGAGGGGGGGGAAGGGGAGAGGTGGGAGGGGGAAGAGAAGAAGGAGTGGGGAGGAAACGAGGGAAAGGTGGGGAAGAGAATTGAAAACGAGAGAATTCAGCTGAGGGAGATACACCCGGCCACC
Source organism: Closterium sp. NIES-67 (assembly GCA_027943415.1). Taxonomy (NCBI): domain Eukaryota; kingdom Viridiplantae; phylum Streptophyta; class Zygnematophyceae; order Desmidiales; family Closteriaceae; genus Closterium; species Closterium sp. NIES-67. Next base: position 54,344 of record BQMB01001868.1, read on the forward strand.
CCTCCGTCCTTTCCCCCAACTCCCCAACCTTTCCCCTCAAAACACACCCCCTCCTGTTCATCGTCTCAAACCTTCCCCCCACCGCGCTGCTCCGCTCCGCGCGCGTCCCCCCCTCCCCCCCAGGCGGGCATAGCCATGGAGGCGCTGGCGCGCGGAGCGCTGCGCTTCTCCCGGCGCTTCTCCCTGAAGGAGCTGCGCGCGCGGTGGCGCGCCGTGCTGTACCACCCGCTCGAGAGCCCCCTGGCCGCCGCGCGCATTGCTCAGGCTGAAATGGCGGACGCCGCCCAGGCAATGGGGAGGGGTGCGGGGGAGGGGGATGCGGGGGGAGGAGGTGGGGGAGGGGGAAGGGGGGCGGGAGGTGGGGAAGGAGAGGAGGTTGTGGGGGCGAGAAAGACGTCAGGTGGTGATGCTGTGCTCTCTGCTTGTGATGGTGCTGGTGGTGCAAGCGGTGGTGCTGGTGGTGCTGATGCTGGGGGTGGTGCGGGCGGTGCTGCTGCTCCTACTCCTGCTGCGTCCGGTGTGCTCTCGCGAGGAGGCAACGCAATAGGCCTGAACGCCAACAACCATGTGGGTGCGGGAGGGAGCATGGCGGAAGGGCTGGGCGCAGGGACGAGGGGGGCCGAGGGGCGTGGGGCTGTGGTGCGGAGACCGAGAGTGGTGCGTGCTGCGTATTACAGGATGAGGAGGAGGAGGAGGAGGGATGGAGAGGAAAGGATGGTGGGCAATGGGGGGGTTGTGGGAAGTGGCGTAAGAGCAGGGCGAGGGAAAGGGGGAGGGGCGGAGGGGAAAAGAGACGGGGGAGGAGGAGGGGGTGGGAGGGACGGGGAAGTGCATGCTCAGGGTGAGGGGGGAGATGAGATTCAGGAAGAAGCAGCAGGAAGGGAGGAGACAGGGGGAGGGGGTAGAAAGAGGCGGAGAGAAAGGGATGGGGAGAATGGGGAGGAGAAGGGGACGGGTATGGGTGGAGGTGGAGAGGAGGAGGCGAGCTTTGACCGCATGCTGTGCGTGCTGGCGAGTGGCGGGGTGAGCGCTCTGGTGGGAGAGCTTCAGGGGGGAAGTGAAGGGGGCCAGGGGGATGTGGGGGAGGAGAAGAGGGGGGGAAAGGGGGAGGGAAAGGGGGGGGGAAAGGGGGAGGGAAAGGAGGAGGATAAGGAAGCGGCAGAGAAGCCTAGTGGACGGGGAGGAGGAGGAGAAGTAAGAGTAGGAGGGGGGGGAGGAGGAGGAGAAGTAAGAGTAGGAGGGGGGGGAGGAGGAGCAGAGGGGAGGAGTGATGTTGGTGGTGAGGATGAGCAGGGGGGCAGGGAGGTGAAGGAGGAAGAGGAGGAAGAGGAGGAGGGGAAGGGGGAGCCGGAGAGTGACACGGACTCGCTTAATTTCTCCGATGCGGAGGAGATGGTGAGCAAAGACGTCTCGAGCTGGTTCTTGGGAATTCAAAGAAGCTAACTCGTCTTGTGCCTCTTGCTCTTGCCCCCATCGCACGACGACTCGGGCATCAACAGGACGCACTCAGTCCTCGCCCCAGCCCGTCACTCCTGCCGCCCCGTAACTCCTGTCGCCCCGTCCCCCCCCCCCAGGTACTGGACATGGACTTGGACCCTGCTGCGGACGAAGCCATGCCCGCCCGAGCAGGTGGGTGGGTGGGGCCATGGGACTGTGGGACTGTGGGACTGTGGAACTGTGGAACTGTGGGGCTGTGGGACTGTGGGACAGCCCCTATTGTCTGTTGAATGATGCCGCCTCTGAAGCCATGTCTAGCAATGTCGCACCCGAGAGCAATCAAGGCTCAAAAGCGCTCAAGGCTGGAGCCATGTCGCACCACAGGGGCCATGTGAGGCGACTGTTTGCTCACAGCGTGCTGCGCTCGATGCTGCTGGAGTCCCGTTCAAAGCTCGCTGAGTCATCCCCTGCTTACCGCTGCTTATGCTGCCTGACCATGTCAGACCCAAATCCCTCTCCTCCCCCTCTCCCCCCCCTCTCCTCCCCCTCTCCTCCCCATCTCTTACCCCCCTCTTCCCCCTGTTGTCCCTGCGCCTCTGCCCCTCTCCCGCCCATCAGCGGCGCGCATGCTGTACGCGGGTCAGCGCGCAGTGGTGCTGCCGTTGGAGCGGTGCAGCGCGGCGTCCATCCGCAGGCAGCTCACGCGCAGAGGAGCCCTCGCCGTGCTGTATGGCCGCCACACCCGCTTCCTCATGTGCAAGACCGAGGTGCGTGCGTCTTTTCATGGTGCTCTTTGAGTTGACTCAAGAAACGCACCTGCTTCCTCATGTGCAAGACCGAGGTGCGTGCGTCTTTTCATGGTGCTCTTTGAGTTGACTCAAGAAATGCACCTGCTTCCTCATGTGCAAGACCGAGGTGCGTGCGTCTTTTCATGGTGCTCTTTGAGTTGACTCAAGAAACGCACCTGCTTCCTCATGTGCAAGACCGAGGTGCGTGCGTCTTTTCATGGTGCTCTTTGAGTTGACTCAAGAAACGCACCTGCTTCCTCATGTGCAAGACTGAGTGTGTGCAACACACCCGCTGCCATGCACTGAAAGAGCTGCTTCTCATGTGCCATGCACTGAAAGAGCTGCTTCTCATGTGCCATGCACTGAAAGAGCTGCTTCTCATGTGCCATGCACTGAAAGAGTTGCTTCTCATGTGCCATGCACTGAAAGAGTTGCTTCTCATGTGCCATGCACTGAAAGAGTTGCTTCTCATGTGCCATGCACTGAAAGAGTTGCTTCTCATGTGCCATGCACTGAAAGAGCTGCTTCTCATGTGCCATGCACTGAAAGAGTTGCTTCTCATGTGCCATGCACTGAAAGAGTTGCTTCTCATGTGCCATGCACTGAAAGAGCTGCTTCTCATGTGCCATGCACTGAAAGAGCTGCTTCTCATGTGCCATGCACTGAAAGAGCTGCTTCTCATGTGCCATGCACTGAAAGAGCTGCTTCTCATGTGCCATGCACTGAAAGAGCTGCTTCTCATGTGCCATGCACTGAAAGAGCTGCTTCTCATGTGCCATGCACTGAAAGAGCTGCTTCTCATGTGCCATGCACTGAAAGAGCTGCTTCTCATGTGCCATGCACTGAAAGAGCTGCTTCTCATGTGCCATGCACTGAAAGAGCTGCTTCTCATGTGCCATGCACTGAAAGAGCTGCTTCTCATGTGCCATGCACTGAAAGAGCTGCTTCTCATGTGCCATGCACTGAAAGAGCTGCTTCTCATGTGCCATGCACTGAAAGAGCTGCTTCTCATGTGCCATGCACTGAAAGAGCTGCTTCTCATGTGCCATGCACTGAAAGAGCTGCTTCTCATGTGCCATGCACTGAAAGAGCTGCTTCTCATGTGCCATGCACTGAAAGAGCTGCTTCTCATGTGCCATGCACTGAAAGAGCTGCTTCTCATGTGCCATGCACTGAAAGAGCTGCTTCTCATGTGCCATGCACTGAGGTGGGTGTGTGCAACGTGCAAGTGCAAGAACAAGGTGCGGGGTTGGGTGGTCATGTCAATCGGGGCCGGTGTCTGAATCATCGTGCATAGGTTCTCAATGGGTGTTCCCTCGTTTCGTGGACTACCACCGGCTGTTAGAGCGCCGATGGCCTGACAGTTGTGTTTGTGTTCTGGTCAGCACGTGCTTTCCCTGTCAATCTGCAACTCCTGGTGTGTGTTGCAACTCTTGGTGTGTGTTGCAACTCTTGGTGTGTGTTGCAACTCTTGGTGTGTGTTGCAACTCTTGGTGTGTGTTGCAACTCTTGGTGTGAGTTGCAACTCTTGGTGTGTGTTGCAACTCTTGGTGTGTGTTGCAACTCTTGGTGTGTGTTGCAACTCTTGGTGTGAGTTGCTAACTCTTGGTCTGTGTTGCAACTTGCATGTCTGGCCATCTGCAACTATCGGCGTTGGTAATCACTCCCCTCCTGAACCCACTATCCTCCCTCCCTTTTTCCCTCCCTCTCTCCCGCTGCGCTCCGCGCTTCTCTTGTGCTCACTGCGCCAATGGGTGTGTGCCAGGTGTCCCTTGGGCGGCGCACGGAGGACAACCTAGTGGACGTGGATCTGTCGGAGGAGGGGCGCGCCAACAAGGTGTCGCGGCTGCAGGTGACGGCCCTTGCAATCGCCCACTCATCCACTGGTACTCTCATGCACCTGCACTCACAACCCCATGCACCCACTCACACCACTGTGCACCCACTCACACCACTGTGCACCCACTCACACCACTGTGCACCCACTCACACCACTGTGCACCCACTTTCGTCACCGTCCCTCCATCCCCCCAAGGCAGTGATAGAGCTGAGGCGGATGGATTCGTCACCTCGCCAACGAGGGGCTCCGCGCAGGGAGGTGTTTGAGGCGCCTCAAGAATCGTTTCGTCCCTGTCCCTGTTCCCCCCTCCCCCTTCCCCCCACCCCTCCCCAGGCGGTGATAGAGCTGAGGGCGGACGCTTGCTTCTACCTGACGAACGAGGGGCGGCGGGAGGTGACGGTGAACAAGGCGCCTGTGGAGCCAGGCCAGCAGGCCATCCTCGCTAACAGCTGCCTCATTGAGGTGGGCTGTAGTAGCACACCGCATGCCCACTGTTTTTGTGTGCAGCGAGCTTGAAGGGTTTTGTATCCGACCTCATTCCATGGCACCTCATCCCCTGCCAGCCACCTCACCGGAATCTCCCTCCCCCCCTCTTTGCATGGCATGCCCCATGGGCGTCAGATGGGCGGCGTGCACCTGGTGTTTGAGATCAACTCGCACTACGCCGAGGAGGCAGCAGCGTACATGCGAGGAGCCACACGAGGGGCCCTGCTGCCCCCCCACATGCTGCCACACATGCCCAACCACATACCCAGCCACATTCACATGGCTAATCACATGGTCAACCACATGCCCATGCCCCCTCACTATCCTCACTCTCACTCTCACAGCCATGCGCAAGGGTACACGCACACCGAAGATGCATCGGGTTATACCAGCCATGCGTATGGGTATCGGGGTGGGAGCTATGGCTTGGAAAGACCCGTCGGCCCATACGCCATGTATGGGGGGCCCATGCCTGGACACAGCATCCTGGGCACCACCATGCGCCCATCCGCCCCATCCGCCCCATCTGCTCACCCAGGCGTACCTTCACCCTCTCCCCACATGCATGGATCTGCCTCTCCCCACATGCATGGGTCTGCATCTCCCCACATGCATGGGTCTGCCTCTCCTGTGGCCTATGCAACCCCAAGCTACATGCAGCAGCATGCGTACTACCATCCTACTCCATCCCCGCACACTCCATCTCACCCACCCTCATCAGCTGTGCATCCTTCTAGAACCACTTACCCTCCTCCCTCCTCTCACCCTCCTCCTCCCTCCGCCCACACTGCTCCCTCCACGGCCCCAGTACCTTTCCCCCCAATCAAACCTGCAACGGAGCCACCTCCCTCCGGCTCTCTCCCACCCGGCTCCTTCCCACCAGCTGCACTGCACCCATCCCACCAGCCATACCGCCCCCCCTCTCACCCTCGCTCCCACACCCCTCTCCCTGCCCCCACTTCCTCTCTCTCCAGGGACACACCTGCCACCCAGCATCATGCTCCCCCGCCCTTCCTTCCGCCTGCTCTGCCCCGCATACCTTCGCCTCTTTCAGCCTCCACTGCCTCCAGACCTTCCTCCCTGCATCCCACCAATCCCCCTACCAATGCTCTTACCAATGCTCTTACCAATGCTCCTACATTTGCTCCTGGCTCTGCTCCTACACCGGTTCCTGCCTCTGCCGTTCGTCCCACTCCTGTGCCAGCCTCCCATCCAACTCCTTGCCCTTCTGCTGCAACCCTCGCCTCTGCAGCAGCAGCTGCTGCTACTCCTGCTGCCACAGCACCCCCAGACACTTCGTCTGAGCATCTACCTCACCCTCTCGCTTTCAATGCATATCTGACTCAACCTGCTTCCCTGCCTGCTGCCGCCATGCCTCACCTTCACCAACCCCCAGCTGTGCCCCCTCAACTCACCGCTCCGGGTCAAAGCCAGCGACCAACCGCCCACTCCGAGGCCTTCAAGCCCAGTCGGCCCTCACCAGCTGCTGCTGCCACCACTGCCGGCCATGCCCCTGCCCCTGCTGCTGCTGCTGCTGCTGCTGCTGCTGCTGCTGCTGCTGCTGCTGCTTCTTCTACTGCTACTGCTACTGCTAGTGCTGGGATTGCTGCTGCTCCATCTGCTCTTGAAGCCACTGCCATTCTTGCCACCGCTCCCACTGGTCATGGCTCCTCCCCAATCACATTGACTGCTGGTGCCGGGGATGCGCCACATTCTGCCAACCCACCGCCCTCTTAGATTGTACACCACACCATGTCAGCTTGCTCGGCCTCTCGCAACCGCCGCTTACCTCGCAGCTCGATATCTGTTCTGCTACCAGTATCAGGGTTGTGATCTGAACCGTGTGCTTGTGAAGGAAGCAGGCCTGTTTACTCAGGAGATTCTGGCAACCATCATTCTTTTGCTGATTTTTGCTGATCTAAGCTGGGAAGCTGAAGGCCGGAAAGACAATAGATCTGCATACACTGGTTTTTTTTTTTAGTGTGTGCAGAATGGTCAGTATTGAACTGGTTTCCAAGGGCGACCATTACCCCTGGTTACATATCACTATTGCCCCACCTAAAAAATTACCCCAGTTTTTCAGGTGCCTCAAAAACGTTTGAAACCCTAACCCTGGTTGGACCACACCACAATCACCTCCACCCACCACCCACCCACCCACCCACCCACCCTGTGGCATGTCTTACCCCTCAACCCAGCCTCCCCATCTTCTTGCCATGAGCATGCACCCTTTATAGAGTATAGGGTGTACAATACAGGTATAAGGGACAGAGACCTTTTAGAGGGGCTCAATTAGGTGCGCACTCCAACAAAGCAATGACTGGAATATCGTTACAGGACAAAACAATATTAGAGAGTTAGGTTCAAGTCAAAATCGTGTCCGCTTCCTGCGGTTGAACTATCCTGCTGAGTACTACTCCTTTGCTGGTTGCTATCTACCTGCACTGTTCCTGGACCTACTTCACCCGCTAATTCTCCTGGCTGAGTTCCCAAGGGCGGAACTCCCAAGGGTGGAGTTCCCAAGGGCCATGAGAGGCAGGACGGGCAGAGGATGATGGTGTCAGCCGGTCTGCTGCTGCCACCCGAGATGGGGGCTCTTTCCACGCGCAGCAGATCCCGGGGTATGTCGTCGTCACTGTGTCTCCTGCCGCCCGCTGCTGCTGATAGCACAGAATCATGGGGGTGTGCTCCTGCTGCTGTACCTCCTCCGGTGACTGCAACTGCATCTGAGGCGCTGGGGCCTGCTGGCTCTGAGCTCTGCTTGCACACAGGCAGGGGACAGGGACGGGGGACAGGGACGGGGGACAGGGACGGGGGACAGGGACGGGGGACGGGGAGGGGGGAGGGGGCGGGGGAGGTGGGGAGGAGGAAGACGGGATAATGAGCCTGCAGGTACAGCGTGCCAGCACATTGGGTTTGATGGGGAAAGGGCTATTATCTTCTGACAGAAAATCTGGGAATGTGGTGGGGCAGCAAGTAGAAACCAGTAAACCTGGGGCAGAGAAGCTGCGGCGGCAGCAGCGCCAGCAAACAACAGCGAAGGCAGCAGCGACAGCAAACAATGGAGAAGGCAGCAGCGCCAGCAAAAAACAGCGAAGGCAGCAGCGACAGCAAACAACAGCGAAGGCAGCAGCGACAACAAACAACAGAGAAGGCAGCATCAACAAACCAACAGCAAACAACAGCGAAGGCAGCAGCGACAGCGAATAACAGCGAAGGCAGCAGCGACAGCAAACAATTGCGAAAACAGCAGCGACAGTAAACAACAGGGAAGGCAGCAGCGACTTCAAACAACAGCGAAGGCAGCAATGACAAGAAACAGCAGAAAAGGCAGCAATGACAACAAACAACAGAGAAGGCAGGCGCGACAGCGAACAACAGCGAAGGCAGCAGCTAGAGCAGCAGCGAACAACAGCGAAAGCAGCAGTGACAGCCAACTAGAGCAAAGGCAGCAGCGACAGCAAACAACAGCGAAGGCAGCAGCGACAACAAACAACAGAGAAGGCAGCATCAACAAACCAACAGCAAACAACAGCGAAGGCAGCAGCGACAGCGAATAACAGCGAAGGCAGCAGCGACAGCAAACAATTGCGAAAACAGCAGCGACAGTAAACAACAGGGAAGGCAGCAGCGACTTCAAACAACAGCGAAGGCAGCAATGACAAGAAACAGCAGAAAAGGCAGCAATGACAACAAACAACAGAGAAGGCAGGCGCGACAGCGAACAACAGCGAAGGCAGCAGCTAGAGCAGCAGCGAACAACAGCGAAAGCAGCAGTGACAGCCAACTAGAGCAAAGGCAGCAGCGACAGCAAACAACAGCAAAGGCAGCAGCGACAGCAAACAACAGCAAAGGCAGCAGCGACTGCAAACAACAGCGAAGGCAGCAGCGACAGCAAAAACCAGCGAAGGCAGCAGCGACAACAAACAACAGAGAAGGCAGCACCGACAAACCAACAGCAAACAACAGCGAAGGCAGCAGCGACAGCAAACAATTGCGAAAACAGCAGCGACAGTAAACAACAGGGAAGGCAGCAGCGACAGCAAACAACAGAGAAGGCAGCAGTGGCAGCAAACAACAGGGAAGGCAGCAGTAACAGCAAGCATCAGAAAGCAACAGCAAAGGCAGCAGCGACAGCAAACAACAGAAAAGGCAGCAGCGACAGCAAACAACAGAGAAGGCAGCAGCGACAGCAAACAACAGGGAAGGCAGCAGCGACAGCAACCAACAGAGAATGCAGCAGTAACAGCAAGCAACATCTAACAACAGCAAAGGCTGCAGCAACAGCAAACCACAGAGACGGCAGTAGCGGCAGCAAACAACAGCGAACGCAGCAGCGACACCAAACAACAGAAAAGGCAGCAGTAACAGCAAGCAACAGAAAGCAACAGCAAAGGCAGCAGCGACAGCAAACAACTGCGACGGCTGCAGCGACAGCAGACAATAGAGAAGGCAGCAGCAACAGCAAACAACAGTGAAGGCAGCAGTAACAGCAAGCAGCAGCAAACAACAGCCAATGCAGCAGCGACAGCAAACAACAGAGAAGGCAGCAGCGAGAGCAAACAACAGCAAAGGCAGCACCGACAGCGAACAACAGAGAAGGCAGCAGCGACAGCAAACAACAGGGAAAGCAGCAGCGACAGCAAACAACAGAGAAGGCAGCAGCGACAGCAAACAACTGCGATGGCTGCAGTGACAGCAAACTACAGAAAAGGCAGCAGCGACAGCAAATAACAGAGAAGGCAGCAGTAACAGCAAGCAACAGCAAACACCAGCCAATGCAGCAGCAACAGCAAACAACAACGAAGGCAGCAGCGACAGCTGACAACAGAGGAGGCAGCAGCGACAGCAAACAACAGCGAAGGCAGCAGCGACAGCAAACAACAGCAAAGGCAGCAGGGACAGCAAACAACAGAGAAGGAAGCAGAGGCAGCAGATAACAGCAAAGGCAGCACCAACAGCAAATAACAGAGAAGGCAGCAGCGACAGCAAACAACAGAGAAGGCAGCATAAACCGCAAGCAACAGCAAAGGCAGCAGCGGCAGCAAAAAACAGCGAAGGCAGCAGCGACAGCAAACAACAGAGAAGGCAGCAGTAACAGCAAGCACCAGAAAGCAACCGCAAAGGCAGCAGCGACAGCAAACAACTGCGACGGCTGCAGTGACAGCAAACAACAGAAAAGGCAGCAGCGACAGTAGACAACAGAGAAGGCAGCAACGCAAGAAACAGCAGAAAAGGCAGCAGTGACAACAAACAACAGAGAAGGCAGACGCGACAGCGAACAACAGTGAAGGCAGCAGCGAGAGCAGCAGCGAACAACAGCGAAAGCACCAGTGACAGCCAACAAGAGCAAAGGCAGCAGCGACAGCAAACAACAGCAAAGGCAGCAGCGACAGAATCAGCAAAACACGATCCCCCCATCAACCCTCCGCCAGCACACATCGTGCCTCTCCCATCCCCTCCTCCCAGCTCCCCCCCCCCCCCCCTTTCTTCCTCCCCCCGCCACCCGTGGCAGCAGCGCACCTCTACCCCACCTGCAGGAGCAGCAGCTGCAGCTGTTGGTTCTCCCTCTCCAGCAGCTCACACTGCCGCCTCAGCTGCTCACATTCGCCCTCCGCCTGCCGCAAACGGTGCCTGGTGACCCATGCAGTACAGGGGGTGGGGAGAGGAGGCAGGGCAGTGGATGCTGGGTCAGTGCCCCAGTGGCAGTGGCACCAAAGAAGGCCGGTATACACCCGTGAGATTTCGCCCTTGGAGGACTAGTGGGCTTTGAGCCGACTCAAGGTGGGATCTGAGTCGACTTAAATTGGGTTTTGAGTCGGCTCAAAGTGGGATTTAAGTGGCTCAAGGTGGGTCTGAGTTGACTCAAAGTGGGATTGATGAAGTGGACGCAAGGTGGGTTTTGAGTCGATTAAAGGTGGGCTCCCAGCTGGTTCAAGGTCGGTTCTGAGTTGACTTAAGGCAGGATATGAGTCGACTAAAGATGGGCTGTAAGTCGACTCAAGACGACACTGACACTCGGACAAACTCCTGCATAAGAGGACTGGTGGGCGACACTTACCTGGCAGACACTACTTCCTACACACGCACAAGACGCCAACCCACCTTAACTGTCGGTCAGTGCAAAATTTGAAGCGCTTCAGATGCAGACACCAGCATACCTTGACTGTCAGTGCTTCCCAATCTGGGACAAGACCAGTGGTGGCCGTTACTCCGTGCAAAGGAATGAGCGCGGTAGGTTGGGAGGACACAGCACAACCCACACAGGCTCACATGTCCAACTCAAGCGAGGAATGAGATAAAGACTAGCATTCAAGTGACATGCTACCTTTGAGTCGATTCAACACTCTCCTGTCTCTCACATACTCTCCTGTCCCTCACATACTCTCCTGTACCTAACGTACTCTCCTCTCCCTTACTCACCCCCCCCCCCCCCCCCCCCCCTCGCTCTCACCGTGCTCGTCGGTTCTGGAACCACACCTCCACCTGGCGCGGCTGCAGCCCCAGCTCGCGAGAAAATGCCGCCTTCTCCGCCTGTTCACAGGCCAAACAAGCCCGAGGAAAAAACACATGGGGAAACTGTGAGAGCTTGTAACGGCTAGAATATCCCATGTCCTGAAGCATATCCTTGTTTCATAGAGCCTTCTTTGCCTGTCAGAGAAGAGGGAAGAATGTGACTTTCAGGGTGATTCCACAGGCCTTTTTCCCTCCCATAAGGACATTGCCTTGACGCCTGAACCATTTCATGCCACCACCCGTACACGACACGTATCAACCAACTACAGTCCAATTTTCGACATACCATTACTACCATAAAGATAAGAGACTAGTACAGAAGGTGGACGGAAGGCAAAGTGCATGGGGGGGGGGCATGAGTGGCGGAGCATTGGGCACGTACCGCGTTGGGCGATGCGACGAGGGCGAACTTCTCCTCCAGCTGCAGCGACTGCACTTTCGTCAGCCGCAGCCGCTTGCCCGGCCGTGACCCCTCCTCCCTCGTGTCGCTGTCGCCATTCGCACCAGAAGCCGCTGTGCCATCCGCGTCCGACCCCCCTTCTCCTCCTTCCCCTCCTTCTCCCCCCTCTCCTTCCCCTCCTTCCCCTCCTTCCCCTCCCTCCCCTCCTTCCCCATCAGTAGCAGCCTCACCTCCACCAGCTCTTCCCCGCATTCCTCCTGTCCCCATCCCCCCGTCCGCTTCTGTTGATTCATCAGCTTCTGTTTCCGCCAGCCGCCCCACGTGAAGCTCTGTTCCGCCCCTTCCTCTCAGTTGGCACTCCTGCACTTCAGGTGGCACCGGTGGTAAACGATGCCGCTGCAGCCACTCCCCTGACTGCTGTGCAGGCTCGTGAGACCGATGTTGCTGTCGCTGCTGCTGCTGCTGCTGCTGCTGCTGCTGCTGCTGCTGCTGTAATTTAACCTGGAGACGTTGCAAATGACGGTGCTGATGAGGGCGATCCTGGTGCTCCTGGTGCTCTGCTGGGGGCCATTCTGAGCCGCCAGGAGCACCGGTCTGCCGTAGGCGTGTCTGGGAAGCAGGCCGTGCAAGGTTAAAGAGACTTGTGGCTTCTTCTGGGCGTGAGGCTGAAGCATCATGTCTACCCATACCATGCCTGCCGCCAACACCCTCCTGCTGTTCCCCATGACGAGCCTCTGGCTGCTCCTGATATGCTGCGTGATGCCGCTGCTCTCGGTGCTGCTGCTGCTGCTGATGCTGCTGATGCTGATGCTGATGCTGCTGCTGCTGCTGGGGCTCCTGGCTGTGCTGATGGGGTCTATCCGGCCTGAGCCTCCGCTGAGGCATTGATGGATCCCGAGAGGAGTTGAAAACCCGGAACCATGCACACAGCCTTAGCCTGGAGCTGCTTCTAACGTGCTAACGGATCTGCAGTGCCCTTTCCCACCCAGCTATTGCTGCTATTTGAGGTAGATACTATTCGCAGTGGTCATATGAGTAGTGATCATTTGTGATGAAGTGCACCGGCGTGATCGTGCGTCCGAGTGCCAGCTTCCGCGCATGATGGAGTCACCTGAAATGTGCCCAACAGCATCAGGGGCCGGTTGGGGGGGGGGGGGGGGGGGGGGGGTGGGGTGGGGTGGGGGGGTTGCAGAGGAACAAGGCTCTTGTTTAGGATTTGGACAGGAAAATCAGTGCACCGTCTCCGTGCCCCCTTCCCCTCCTCCCCTCCTCCTTCCCACCCATTCATCCCTCTCAATACCTCCTCCCCCCCTTTTGCTCTCACTCTCCCTCTCACCGTCCCTCCGTCCTCTCCCTCCTCTCCCTCCCGTTCTTCCTTCTCTTCCTCCCTGCCCCCCTCTTTCCCTGTCACCGTTTTTACAAAGCGCTAATCCTGTTCAAGCGGAATACTGTTGAAGTGATCTTTCACAATGGCTTTTCCGAAAAAAAGTCCCTCACCTCCTAGTGACAGTGGTTTCCCGATCCGAACGCATCTACTACCCTGAACAGGAAACAATGGAGTCCCAACTTGATGTGGACGGCGATCGTTGGCGATGAATAGGCCAATGTTATGCCTTCTTGTTTTCTTTTGCCATGTACTACCAAGGACTAGTAGAGTAGAGATTTTTAACCGGAAAGCTTTCAGGGTCCTGGGAGTATAATACTGCTGAGGGTCGGCTTCTTATTAATGTGGTGAACCCTGCTTCAAGGGCTAAAACTTCTGTTAGTACAGGTAGCGTAGTAGTAGTATGCTGGAACAAGTGAAAGCATGGCTGCAAAGCTGCATACACCTACCCCCGCGAGCAGACGCCTGCGTTACACACACAATCCGAACAGAATTTTAAATGATGAACGTAACGAGCTATTATCGCCTAACGGACAGTCCCAAATAGGACTGGTGTTATGTGACAAGGCTGGTTACCCTGCCGTGGGAAACAAGCGACAGTGCATGCTGCCCACTGTGAAGTACAAACTTCCGGTTGGTGCCGCCCACGCATGAGTGAAAGCCCGTTTGCCCCTGATAACGGAATGGGCGGAGGATACACACACGAGCCCGAAAAGCTTTTGCGTCCATGTATCATAAGTAGGGTGTACCAACCAAGGGAGTTACGCTACAGTACCACAAACCCCTGTTGTGTGGTTTGGTGGTGGTGGGGTGAGATGGGCGCGATGGTGGTGGGTGTGATGCTTGGATTGGTTGGGCTTCTGCCGGAGATCTCAGAATGGCCGCGCATATCTTCTGGGACAGCCCTGCTGGAGCGTACTGCTGCTAGGAACCGTTCCGGCCACCGAGCAGCTGGCATGGCAAGCCTGTCTGTCAAGAATGAACACTCCACTCTGTTCTGTACACTGTCTGCGGGAAAACCAGAACGCATTCACTGCGACCATTTACCATTTCTCTGCCCACACTGCACAAGCGGGCGGCATTGGGCAGCGAGGATCCCTGAACCAGGCCTCTGGAAGTCAGGGTAATTACACTTCATTTTCAAGGAAAACAGGGTGAAATTTTAACCTCGCCTTGCTTTTGACGCATTCAGAATATCGATACCCGTCCATGGACAGGCAAGCCAGAATTATCCCATGGCCAATTTCCGAGTACGGGATAGACCCGCTCTGTAAAATCTAATGTCAACGTTCGCGCCCCTGGTTAAAAATTATCCCCCTGTCATTGTCAGGAGTGGCTTTTCCGAGCTTGACGAAACTCTTGCCTGCAAAAAAACTCACACTTTTTAGGGCTATCCAGCCTGGACGAGTTGGATCCCGGGCAAACTCGGAGACTGCAGGGTGATCCCTAGGATATCGAGAGGCCTGCCCGGATCACAAGACCCGTGCAGCGAATGGTTGAGCCTCCAAAAATCCCCGCCAATTGAGGTATAGTTATTGCTATTCAAGATGCGCAATTTCTACGTGTCCATTTTTTGGGGAATTGTAGGAAGTACCAAACGTCATAGAGGTTGGAGGCATTGTGGAGAAAAAATGGACGAGCCCAGAATGCCAGCGCCACACGCACTTGACAAGCCATTGCCACAATGCCAAGAAAGTTCTAGAGAGTTAATGCGACAAAGTTTGCCACACATATGTCTTGCCCACACCAGCAACCTGACCTGACACGGCCACTGTCTTGTTCCTGTCAGATGTTCTTCGCATGCTTGGGTCTGCATCAGTTATTTCTGGCATTCAGTTCTTTCGGGTGTTCCCTTTGCGGTGCACTGACGTGCGTTGCGTTTAAATGGGATCAAAGAGCGAATGTTTACAGAATTTCTAGAACAATTAGCTATGTTCTAGAGCAAGCGTTCACCGAAATTCCGATTTCCTAGCTCTTAAAGGCCCTGAAAGTAGATTTCTCAGTTGTCCGTTGAAGAGTTCGAGGATACAGAATCTAGCTCAGTTCTGTGCTTGTTTTTGTTTGTCATTTTGTATATTCGATGACGTCGTTCCTTGTTTCCACGCTGCTTCCGCCAGAGTGTCTCGCGCAATGGGAGCCACTTTCTAGCACTGACCATCATTACAAAATTTGGGAGCCGCTTATGTGCGTACAGTGGGGTAGAGTATTTCAGTTATGGTGTCAACCAGGCCTCTCGATATCCTAGGGGTCACCCTGCAGTTTCCGAGTTTGCCTCGGATCCCACTCGTCCAGGCTGGATAGCCCTAAAAAGTGTGACTTTTTTTGCAGGCAAGAGTTTCGCCAAGCTCGGAAAAGCCACTCCTGACAATGACAGGGGGAGAATGTTTTACTAGGGCGCGAACGTTTACACTAGATTTTACAGGGCGGGTCTATCCCGTACTCGGAAATTGGCCGTGGGATAATTCTGGCTTGCCTGTCCATGGACGGGTATCGATATTCTGAATGCGTCAAAAGCAGGGCTAGGTTGAAATTTCACACTGTTTTCCTTGTCAAACAGTGTAATTACCCTGACTTCCAGAGGCCTGGTGTCAACTATTGGCCTCTCTCCAGAAGACAGGAGGGAGAATTCTATTCATTAGCTGGTTCTCCCACGGATTTGGGGAAAAGGAGCCACATGGAGGGAGGGTAGGGAGGGTGGAGGAAGGAGGAGCTCTCAGTCTAAAAAACGGAAATTCAGGAAAGGGTCCATAGTGTGCCCTTAAGGAGTCTGAATTGAGACCCTAGGCGCCTTGAAGGATCCTGGAGAAGTCTAAGCATGACACATTAAATCTGAAACCTGGGCCGAGAAAAACCTGGAACGTTCAGGGCATTTAGAGAATTTGCCCTCGAAACGACAGCCCTGAAGTGGAGCACAGCAAAGGTTGCCGTCGCGGTCACTTGATACAGAAAAGGCAGCACGGGAGTGGATTCGTCCTTTGTAGTACACAAAGTTCACGTTATAGGTTTCAGCACTACTGCTCAAAAACTCTCTTGAGATCAAATTACAAATGTCTTCAGGTTATATCCCTCTATATACAGTCCTCTCGAAGGTGTACAGCGGCCCTATCCATCCAACTCGATGACGCTGGTGGGCAGTGCAATCCAAGCACGAAACAATTGGATGCAGAAATGCAATTGCTGGCCGCTCGATTCGGTGGTTCAACGAACCTCCTCAGATTATCGTCGGGTAATCGCCGTCCATTAAAGCGAGGGTCTCAAGAAGAAAAAAACCAAACCTAAAGGTTTTGGTTTCGGGGGGTCTCGAAAATTGCGAGGTGTGGTAAGGGGTGCTGGTTGGGCGCTGTAACTGTTTCGCAAAGTTCGTCAACCCAAAACCAGAACCTTTGGATTTGGTTTTCTGCTTCTTGAGACCCTCGCTTTAAGATGTTATAATGCCACCTAGATGTAAAAGAAATTGGCGAAATTCACCCCCCCTGCTGGAGTGGAGAGTTCGACGTCCACGAGGGCGAACTTAGACCCCCTAGTTCGCTAAGGTGGCGGATGGTCATGCCACCTGTACAGTTGGTTGGCCTCCCTTCTCGTCACGCCATCTCACCCTGGGCAGCTACATTCCTGCCAAAATCCCAATTTAGATGTAAGGTTTCATAACCTTTCAACCAGTCTCCGCACCCGTAATCGTTTCCTAGGGGGTTCTCAATCCGTCACAATGCCTCGCATCCATCGCAGGGCACAGATTCCGACTGTCACCAAGAGTGCCATTTGCAAGCATGCAAATGCAAACCCCCATCTTTGCCTTGACGACCTCGTGTTGTGGTGCTTCACTCGTTATGGCTCGCTGTCCGACCGGAGCACTATTGGAAAGATTCTGACGCACGTGACAAAATGGGCGGCAACGCCAACACAGCACAGGAACATTCGTGTTCGCCCTGGACCATATCCTTCACTCGAGGCTGAGCTCAAGACGTGGAACAAGAATACCGGCCCTGCAAGTATTTCGCTAACGTTGGCACTTATTCAAGTCAAGGCCAAACAGCTCGCGCAGATTCTTGGCCTTCCGGGCAGTTCAAATGTTCGCTGTCCTATGTCCACAAAGCAGTGGATCACGTGGGCTTAAAAGATCTGACACGCAAATGTGAAGCAGCAGATACTGATATGGTTGTCGTCATCTGGGCCCGCTTGAAGCTCCCCGAGCTGCTGCTCCTGCTTGGCGTGCATCTGAAGGACTAGTTCAACCTCGACGAGACGATACGGTTCATCGCGTTCCAACCGAGGAAAACATGGGCTGGCGACACGGCGGTCGGGCGCAAGGCTGCAAAGGACCGGATTACAGTCGTTCTTACGTGTAACACTGGCGGATCGTCGATGCTGAAGGCAATGATAATTTCCAAGGTTCGCTGCCCTCGCGACTTCAACGAAACTAATTTCGACCCTGATCCGTAAGTGCACTAGCGATACAACCAGAAGGGTTGGATGACCAGCGAGGTAAACACGCCTTCCTATTGCCCCTCCGGACCTTCCATTCCCTGCGCAACCTCTACATTTGTGTCTGCTCATAATTTGCACTCGTCGTTTCATAGTAGAGGCGTTTATCTTCCCGCTATCGTTTATTCTAGATTTCCACTATAGTATATGTAACTATATGGCCCCTTTTTTTATACCGTTATGTAGGTTTTTACGGCGTACATGGAATCCCTCAACGCTGCAATGTTCGCCAAGGGAAGATCGATCGTCCACAGCCACATACATCAAGATGGGAGCGTCATAGCGACAGACGAATATCATGGCCATCAACCGTCGAATAACGCGCTTCCCCTCCTCATCCCATTTACTGAAATCTTCAATCCGCTTCTGCTTGGTCTCCCCCTTCTCCTTCGCCTCTTTCTTCTCCACAGCGGCCTGGTGCTTCTTCGTCTGCTGATGCTTCCTCATGGTCCGCACTTGGATGCCGACGCCTCCCTGGACCCCCTTTGCCGTACTTGTAGACCTCGGGACGATGTGCTGTATAGACACTGCACTTAATCGACGACCTCCCCTTGTCTGTCTTCGTGAGCACCAACCAGGGAAACTTCTTCTCCCACACCGTGTCGAAATTGTGCTTGAGATCCGCCCACTTCGCCTTAGCATCCTTCAGCGCCACTACCTTCTCGGCCTCCTCCTTGTCATCCTCGGCGTCATCATCTTCCTCTGGAGGATCCGCAGCAGAGGAGGGGTCGGGCATACAGTGTGAGACCGGCGCATCCCGTGGAGCGGGCGAGGGGACTTTCAACGATGCACCCTTGGCCCAAGGCAGCGAGACCTGCCTGTACTTCTGCTTGTTTGTAGACATGCTACGTGTGGTCTCAAGGCGCACTGCGGCACTCACTGCAAGATGCTCTGCGAGAGTTGGTCGAGCAGGTGCAGTGTGCCGAGAGGGGGACAATGGCGGGGACGCTAAGGGGACGGGCCGTGGCAACTGCTCGGGCATGGATAGTGAGGGCGCAGTATAAGTGGTGCTAGAACGACGAGACGGTTCAGCAGTTGCGGTCCGCCTAGATCGAAGAAAATCCAAGCCACTAAGGAGGGGCGGCGAAGAACCATCCGGCCTCTTGTCACCGTCAGGCTCGACCTCGTCATTAGCCATGGTTAGCTGGTTGTGGAAGGGCTAAACCACGAGCAGAAACAACTACCAAGCAGCAGCAATGTGAAAAGAGAGAACACCCCACACACACCCCCCCTCTCCACCCCCGCCCTCGTGACCCTAGGATTTTCACGTGAACTTTGTCGACGAAACCACTCGGAGTGGTTTATAATTGGGGGGAAAATTGCGGGAATGAAGCAACAAGGATTTGGGGAGATGCAAATCACAATTGCAGGGGCGGGAGGGGAATCAGCGCGAGCGCACGTGGCAAGGGCCAATGAGTGCCCTCGCACACACGGCCCTCCAGCACAACTCGGGAAAAAATGAAGGGCCGATCGGCGCTCTCAAACTTGGAGGTGATTTGGTGAAGGACTAGATAGCGCCCTCACAGAGCCTTCAACATGCAATGGGCACTGATTTTGGCTAGGGCCAATCTGCACCCTCACACAGTCAACAGGGCTACAGAAGTCTCTTTCAGAGGAGCAGAATCGCTAACTCTGAAAGTTCAGAGGAACAAGTATACAGTTTCTGGAAAATCAGAGGAACTTAAAAACACTTTCTAAGGCATCAGATTTTTTTTTTTTTTTTTTTTGGGGTCGATTTCTAGAAAATCATATGAACGCCTAAAAAAACTTCTGAAAATCAGACAAACTGACAAATTTTGTCTGCAATCGAGGACCCTGGTGGGATGGCGTGTGGCGGCGTGGAATCTGGATATTCGCCAGGGACCACATGTACAGTTGTAAGACTCTGTTTCAGAGAAGAGCCAGGCGAATAGAAGACCCTAGGGTCTATTA
Source organism: Closterium sp. NIES-67 (assembly GCA_027943415.1). Lineage (NCBI taxonomy): Eukaryota > Viridiplantae > Streptophyta > Zygnematophyceae > Desmidiales > Closteriaceae > Closterium > Closterium sp. NIES-67. The sequence goes on from BQMB01001868.1 coordinate 73,609, forward strand.
TCATGGTGTTTTCTTACAAACGAGTACTCTATATATAACACATGGATTTTGTATAGGTGTGGCATAAGTGTTAACGTGAGAAAGAATTACTAGAATGAGACATACAAGATGCTTTTGTGCTAAGGGGTTGTACTCTCTAAGAGTATGCACCTATCTAGCATATAAGCCACGTATGTATATATATATACATTTTTTTTACACACCCCCTTGGCTAGATGAGGGGCAGTGCCTGGCAAGTGACACACAACTCAGGGTGGCATTACCAGTCCAACCTCTGAGGCAAGGGTCCGAAGATCAGTTAGCAAAAGCAACCTAGGGCGGTACTACTAGTCCGGCCACTAGGACAAAAGCCACAAGGCCAGTCAAGATAATATAAAAGTAGTACACAATCAAGGTCCTAGCAAGTGTGAAGCTACAGGAACAAGACCAAGCTATACACAGTGCTGCTGATGATCTTTAGGCGCAAGCGCCTTCGTAAAGATATCAGCTGTGTTGGCACTGGAGGCCAAGTGTTCTACGCGGGCCTGGCGGCGCTGCTGTAGCTCACACAGGAGGAAGTACCGTAGCTGGATGTGCTTCGCTCTGCCCTCAAGTCGAGGCTCCTCACACAGGAGGATCATGGCCCTGTTGTCAGCATATAGGACCAGGCAGAGCTGGGCCGCTCACCTAAGTCAGTGAGCAAGAAAGTCAGCCAGCGGAGCTCATGTGCCGCCATGACACCGACATAGATCTCAGCCTCACAGCTAGACTGGGCACCAGACAACGAGCGGGTGGACCTCCACGTGATGGCGCCTGCACCAAGGCTAAAACAGTAGCCCTGGGAGGACCTGAGCGTCTCAACATTGTCTGACCACGAAGTGTCTCTGTGCCCTGTAAGGACCATTGGCCTGTGTCCTCCTAGCACTAGCCCCATGCCTGATGTACTAGCTAGATAATGCATGTGAGAGTACGACCCCGTTACACCACTGGGCCTTTTTTCTACTTCCTTCCTATTTTCATTTCTCTTTTTATCTCATCTCATTTGGTTTCCTATTCTCCCTTTTCCATTAACCTTTGGTTTATCCTGCTATTATAAGTTATATCACCGACCAGGCTTGGGATGTACTGGGCGCTATATCTAGCGTTATCCTGCCGTAATCCCTTAAAGCCAATAGCCTCGCGTGGCTATACGCAGAGTGATTCTATCTTCTAGAAGGGTCTATTCCCTTAGGATAAGATAAACCTGGTTACCTGATGTACTGTGGAAGTATAAAAGCGCCTTGTACTGATCGATAGTGCAATCTTTCCTCGACACATTCGATCCTGTGACACTTGGCAATTAGAGCTTTTCTCACTCGGCCGCGCTCAACAAAGCAGCAGCAGCGGGAAAACCTGCCTCGAAAAACCGCCGGGGGCGACCAATTCGACGCCAATTCTGGTAAGCACCAGCTCCGCGTTTTTTCGAATCACCCCCCCCGCGCGTGTTTTGAAAAGGATGGCAACCTTCGACAACGCCGAGGTTACCCAGCAGCTCTTCGCGCGCATCGCAGCCCTTCAGGAGGAGATGCGAGCGGATCGCGAAGCGTGGCGAAACGAATTCGAGCGAGTAACTCGACTCGCCGGAGCACAGCACGACTCGACAACGGCGACGACACAGCAGTCGCAGCAGTTTCTCGAGGCTCCGAAACCACGCCCACCTGAGCCGTTCGATCCGAGCGATCGAAACTCCGACGCCCGCAGATGGATCGCCGGGATGGAGATCTACTTCGCAGCCGTCGGATGGAGCTCGCCAGTCTGGGACGGTCAACGCGTATGACTCGCGGCGACGCTGATGCGAGGACCGGCACTCGAGTGGATTGGCGGCAACAGCACCTTCATCCATGGAGAAGCCACGTTGCAGCAGTTCCGCGCCGACCTGCTGAAACGTTTCGAGCCGATAAATTCGAGTTTCTTTGCTCGGGAAAAAAATCATCGACACCGACAGTTCGGGAGCGTAGCGCATTACACGCAGCAGATGGAGGAATTTTATAACCGCATTTCCGACCTGACCGAAGGGGAAAAAGTACAATCGTACCTCGCCGGGCTGAAGACCGAAGTCAAACGACAAGTGGCAGCGTCAAACTACGCGAGCTACAGTGACGTCGTTTCGGCAGCGGAGCGCTTCGACATGGTCAACGCCGGAACACGACGGACGCACGTCGGCAGTACGCGACAGGGCGACCGCTCGGCTCACCCCACGTTCGCCGACCCGATGGAAGTCGACAGGTTCAAGGGGCGGCCACGTCCGAAAAACACCAACTACACGTGTGATTTTTGCGGGGTGCCGGGTCATCGAATCTTCGACTGCAACAAAATGAAAACCGCACGTGCTGAGTATCGGGCACGCACCAGTAGCGGAATTCCTTCGGCAAATCAGAAGACAAAAAACGGGAGTCGCCAGTGATTGCGGATCTAGCTGGTGAAAATAAAAAGATCCGGAAGCGGCCGCGGGATTCCGGAAAAATCAACTTCGACGAAGCTAATTCGATGCGAGAAGGAGGAAATGATGGGGGAAAATCTCCACCCCACGACCAGTCTTCGCCAGGGAAAATCGCCGAGGAAAAAAACGACTCCGCGAAAAAAGACTCTGCCGAGACGGGGAAACTCCTTGAAGACCCAAGAAATTATAAGGATTCGTTAAAGCTATCCTATAAAGATGCTTTAATGAAAACTTATGATTTTCGAGGGGCTAGAGCCTTGGAGAAATTTCGGGAGGGACTCCAAAAGAAGCAGACATCTGTGGAGATTATACTGGTGCCGGACAACTTGGGGAAAAAATTAAGGAGTGTGGAAAGAAGCCGACCTTTCCACGGAGTCAACGTCCTCTCCCGACACCAGCCCACAACGACTACCCGTTCCCCAGGGAAAACGTCGCTGGAGCTAAAGCAGCTCAAGAGGAAGCTGGGGGTCTACAAGAAGCTGCACAAACCCCGAACTCCTCCTCCGGATGCATCCAGTTCTTCGGCATCAGTGACGCGCACAGTCGTCAAGGAAACTCCGGGCCCTGGAGAAGAGCCGTTCTCCAAGCAGCCTCGGCCAGCTGCCAGCTCAGGAGTAGATAGCAACCCAAAGGTGTGTACGGAATATTGGGATGTACCCTATGACCCAATCAATGAAACTATCTTTGGGTACTTCGAGCAACGCCTGCCCCTCGTGCTCGTGGTCATCTGCAAAGGACGACGCCTCCAAGCACTCGTGGACAGCGGAGCATCACACACCGTCTGCGACAAGGCAGTAATCGACCGACTTTGGGAAGAGTACAAGCCTTCATGATTCTCTGCAACGATGGTGGACGGAAGCAAGTTACCAGTACACGACGAAGCAGTGCTACACCTACAAATCGGACCACTGCGCTGGAGACCTGCACTCCCCATCACCAACATCAAAGGGCTTGACTTGATCTTCGGGCGAGACTTCCTAAAAAGATTCAACCCCGAGATCAACTGGGTGAATCGCACTGCAAGTATCTACAACAATGGACGGAGAGTACAGCTACCCAACTGGGACGATACAGGAGATATCCCAGTGGAGACACTCGCACGATTCGAGAAGGACGTGAAGCGAACCGACACCGGGTTCCTGGCGATAGCAACAGAGGCGGAGAACGACAGGGAAAAAACCTCGGAACCTCCAGGAAAGATCAAGAAATTATTGAAGGAATTCCAAGACATTCTTCCGGACAATCTTCCGAATGAGCTACCGCCATACCGGACGCATCAACACGAGATCGTAGAGGAACCGGGTTCGAAGCCGACCTTCCGAGCACCATATCGGCTCAGCCCTATGGAGCTGACCGACATGAAAAAACAGACCGAGTATCTCCTAGCCAAAGGAATCATCCAACCATCCACTTCACCGTACGGTGCCCCAGTACTCTTCACACCGAAACCGGACGGAAGCCTGCGCATGTGCATCGACTACCGAGCTCTTAATAAGCAGATCATCAAGAATAAATATCCGATACCGCGAATCGATGACCTGCTTGACCAGCTTCGGGGAGCTACGGTATTTTCCAAGCTGGATCTGCGGTCCGGATACTGGCAGATACGGATGGCGGACAACTCTATCCACAAAACTGCTTTCCGAACTCGGTATGGATCGTACGAGTATTTGGTAGTGCCGTTCGGACTTACCAACGCACCGGCAACGTTCCAAGCCAAAATGAACCACATTCTACGACCACTTTTGGACGAGTGCGTGGTGGTGTACAAGGACGACATACTCATCTACTCGTGCGACATAAAGCAGCACGTCGAACACCTGCGACGCGTCTTCGAAATTCTTCGACGAGAAAGATTCTACGTCAAACTGTCCCAGAGCGAATTCGCCCTTGAGAAGGTCCAGTTCCTAGGACACATGGTGAGCGCTCAAGGAGTTCACGTCGACCCAAAGAAAATCGAAGCCGTACGTACATGAAGGAGTTGCAGCAGTTTCTAGGCTTCGCTAATTACTACAACAGGTTCGTGCCACAGTATGCGAAAATCGCAGCACCACTCACGAATCTGCTGAAGAAGAACACGCCCTACAAATGGGAGCCAAAGCACCAGGTAGCCATGGAGCAGCTGAAGCAAGCACTTACGTCAGCACCAGTACTCATCTTGCCAGATCCCGAACGCGACTACGTCATCGAAGCTGACGCCAGCGACCGGGCAGTGGGAGCAGTCTTGATGCAAGACCAAGGGAATGGACTGCAACCAATCGCCTACCTCAGCAAGAAACTGCACGGGGCAGAACTAAACTACCCGATACACGACAAAGAGGCCCTTGCCATCGTCATTGCCTTCAAAGCGTGGAGATGTTATCTCGAAGGACGAAGAACAACCGTCTACACCGACCACTGCAGCCTGAAATATTTGAAGACACAACCCCACCTTTCCAGGCGGCAGGTCCGGTGGATCGACTTCCTCGAGACACACTTCCACTACGACATCGTGTACAAGCCCGGCCACAAAAACAAAGCAGACGCTCTCAGCCGACCTGCACACGTTGCCGCTATTCAGAGTGACGGGATGAATCCACTCCTCAAGGGACTCTTCACGCACGGGTACGCCATCGGCCCCGAAATTTCCTTGGCAGAAAAGCGACATCTGCTACAGTGGGACAGTGACATCGCGTACCCAATTACCCTCCTTTGGGCCAGTTACTACTCGAAGAATACCACGACGTCCTCTACGCCGGACACTTCGGTAGCAACAAGACACTCACCGGTATCGCCAAACACTACTACTGGCCCCACTTAGCAGAAGATGTCCAGAAATTCGTCACCTCGTGTGATACATGTCAGCGGATGAAGAGTAGCAAGCAGAAAAAGGCGGGACTACTGCAGCCTCTTCCTGTCCCAGAACAACCATGGCAAGTGGTTAGCCTGGACTTCATCACCGCGTTACCACCTACCTCCAGCGGTCATGACGCCATCCTTGTCGTCGTCGACAAATTCTCCAAAATGGGACACTTCATCCCGACACACACGACAGCACGCACCGAAGAAACAGCACAACTCTTCGTTCGATACATCATCTCACAGCATGGCATTCCAACCACACTCATCACCGACCGAGACCCTAAGTTCACCAGCAAGTTCTGGAAGGAACTTATGTCTCTCCTCGGGACCAAACTCGCCATGTCATCTGCTTACCATCCGCAGACAGACGGACAGACCGAGCGCCTCAACCAAATTGTTCAGCAACTCCTCCGAGCAGCCTGCAAGGACGAGATCTCCAAATGGGACTTGCACCTGCCCGTACTAGAGTTTGCTTACAACAATGCTACACATGCCGCTACTGGACAGACGCCGTTCTTCCTCTGCTACGGACGCCACCCACACACACCACAAAAACCGACAGCATCCGCTACAGTCCAACCTGCACATGATTTTATCACAACCATGCATCAGCTTTGGGATCGGACCCACAAGCGCCTCCTCGACATTCAACAGCAACAGAAGCGCCAGGCCGATCGCCATCGCAACGACCACACCATTACCGTGGGAGACCAGGTACTCCTTGACACCCGCAACCTTGACATCAGCCATCTCCCATCTAAACTTCGACCTCGCTTCTGCGGGCCTTTTGTCGTTGAAGCACAGGTCACTCCTGTTACCTTCCGCTTACGCCTGCTAGCTACCTGGAAGATTCACAACGCCTTCCATGTCCAACTTCTGAAGCCCTATCGGGATCCGAACACGATCTTCGTCGGACGCCAACCGCCGCCGCCACCGCCCGTCCTCGTCCAGAATGAACCCGAGTACGAGGTCGAGTCCGTGCTTGCACACCGCCATCGTCGGAATGGCACCGTGGAGCTTCTCATCCGTTGGAAGGGTTATGATCCTTCTGAGGACAGCTGGGTACCTGAGACCGACATGGGTAATGCCCGTCGTCCTCTGCATGACTACCTTATCAAGCAGGGTGTTACTTCTACCACCCAGCTTTGAGGGGGGGAAGTGTGAGAGTATGACCCCGTTACACCACTTGGCCTTTTTTCTACTTCCTTCCTATTTGCATTTCTCTTTTTATCTCACCTCATTTGGTTTCCTATTCTCCCTTTTCCATTAACCTTTGGTTTATCCTGCTATTATAAGTTATATCACCGACCAGGCTTGGGATGTACTGGGCGCTATATCTAGCGTAATCCTGCCATAATCCCTTAAAGCCAATAGCCTCGCGTGGCTATACGCAGAGCGATTCTATCTTCTAGAAGGGTCTATTCCCTTAGGATAAGATAAACCTGGTTACCTGATGTACTCTGGAAGTATGAAAGCGCCTTGTACTGATCGATAGTGCAATCTTTCCTCGACACATTCGATTCTGTGACAACGCAAAACCCTCTTAGCGGCTAACCAGTGCTTTGGTCCGTCTACTCGGGCCTGTTCATCACGCTTTCGCAAAGTCCGCTCCTCCCTCCTATCCTTTCCGCGCCGCCGCCACGGCCATGTCGTGCTGCCGTGGCGGCGTCTACACGCCAGTGCGCGGAGGGCATGGACGGCAACGGCCAGCGCCCGGTCTTAGCGCTGGCCAGCATGCCCGCATGCAGCCAGTGCGCCACAGGGGGCGGCACGCTCCCGGGCCCCGCCCCTTCCCCTGCGTCCCCTCTTCCTCGCCGCAGCCGACGGCTGACTGGCGCCGGCCGTCCCACCGTGGCGGAGCCCGGCCACGCCGCCGAGTGCTGCGAGCTCTGCCGCCGCCGCCGCAGCTGGTGCTGCTGGCCACGCCGCCGCCGCCGCCACTGTCGACGCTGCCGCCGTCGCCGCCGTTGCAGCCGCTGCCCTTGCTGTCGACGTCGCCGCCTCACACGCTGAGGGGTTGACCATGCTGGAATAGCCGCCACTGCTGCTGAGTATGGGGGTGCTAGGCTTAGGGGGTGTGTGGCTTAGTGTGGTGTGTGTGTGGTGTGCTTTCGGCTACCAATCCTAGGGGGTGTGTTTAATTATAAATTATATATATATATATATTTGTAGGCTTGGTAGTTGTTATTGGATCCTACTGTAGAGGGTACAACCCCCCTTCTTGTATCCCTCTCTCTTCTAGTCCAAACTGTCTTCTCTCTCGACATTTTCCCCTAGCCTAAAACCTCACGCCATTTCTATGGCTTCCCTAGATACCTAGCTTCTTCAATAGACGGGGCTAGCGGGGCGCGAACAGGGTCAGCGGGGCGCACGAGGCCGGTGGCGCGTACGGGGCCAGCGGGGCGAACGGGGCCTGCATGGCTCACAGGTCTAGCGGGGCTCGATGGGGCCAGCGGGGCGCTAACGGGGCCAGTGGGGCGAACCGGGGCTAGCGGTGCTCGACGGGGCTAGCGGGGCGTTAAACCCCCACGGCAAAATAGCAGAGGGGGCCCCCTATTGATCCAGGCCTCTCCTGAAAAATCGAAGTCCCTTTTTGGACGACGAGATGTCTGGTCGCATTTGCGCACAACTTCGCGCCTAACGAAATGAAAAAACCAAAAATCCACTCCCATTGGCCAGGCCAAAACACGATGAGCAGTCTGGCATGAGAATGTACGTGCATGACGAAATTGTGAATTCCCAGCGTCGGCAGCCCGTCGCACAGCGTGTCGCATGATTGCACGACTAGGGTGGCGAAATGGTGAAAAAACGCAGAGCCGTCCCTCTTGTTTCAAGACCATCCCAGCAGAGGTAGCGGGACGGCTAGGACTAGGCCTAAGGCAGAAACGCGGGTGGGCGGGGGGACCTAACCTAGCGTGATATCACGTAAGAAATAATGACAAGAATGAGACATACAAGGTGATTTTGTGCTAAGGGGTTGTACTCTCTAAGAGTACGCACCTATCTAGCCTATAAGCCATATATATGTATGTTTTGACAATAAGACCTTCCCTAGATCGTGTATTCGGATTTTGCTGCTGCAATGCTACCGCCACTGGCAAAGAATGGTCCACAATTCGCTGCCAGAAATTGCTTAGGCATAAATTTTCTCGCAAGCGCACCATGCCGTAATGATTGCGGCCGAATCGCAACATTCCTGTTGGCCCAGCACAGCTCGATATGGACGTGAGGCAGTAATAAGACACTATACATGCATTTTTTTGTATACTTAAATGAGTTCCATTTAGGTCTAAGATGTCTTGGCACTAGGATAACCTTTTCGATCCTCTCTCTATCTCTAGGGAGGGTACTTGGGAGGCTTTAATCGGTGAAGGTGGATATATGGAGCCTAACCCTCCTGATGACATCCCTTTTTGTCCCAGTGGTAAGGACTGGTGACTTCATGACTTGGTATCAGAGCCATCCGGGGTTCAACTCCTGGTGTACATGCGATCCCAGCGGGGGGAATGTGTCGTGGCACTAGGATAACCCTGTCGATCCTCTCTCTATCTCTAGGGAGGGTACTGGGGAGGCTTTCCTCGGGGAAGGTGGATATATGGAGCCTAACCCTCCTGATGATATCCTTTTTTGTCCCAATTGTCAAAACATATCTTAGTATGCTATTGTAGACTGTATAGGTTTGTGCCTTAGAGGGTACAACACTAGCCTATATTCTCTTGTACTCTCACATTCTAGATTATTTCATCATTCTAACATGGTATCATGAGTAGGTTAGGTCCCGTTCGCTCACCCGTGCTTCCACCCTAGGTCCTAGCCGCCCGTTCCCCCCCCTAGCCGGCCCGTTCCCCTAGCCGGCCCGTTCCCCTAGCCGGCTCGTTCCCCTAGCCAGCCCGTTCCCCTAGCCGGCCCGTTCCCCCTAGCCGACCCGCGCCCGTCCCGTAGCCGGCCCGCGCCCGTCCCGCGCCCGTCCCGCGCCCGTCCCGTAGCCGGCCCGCGCTCGTACCGCGCCCGTCCTGTAGCCGGCCAGCGCCCGTGCCCGTCCCGTAGCCGTCCCGTAGCCGGCCCGCGCCCGCGCCTATCCCGTAGCCGCGCCCGTCTCCTAGCTGGCCCCGCACCCTCCTTGTAGCCGGCCCCACGCCTGTCCGTTAGCCGGTCCCCATGCCCGCCCGTAGCCGGCCCCCGCGCCCATCCGTAGCCGGCCTTCGGCCCGTCCGTTAGCCGGCCCTGCGCCGCCCGTAGCCGGCCCCGCGCCCGTCCGTTAGCCGGCCCCTGCGCCCACCCGTAGCTGCCCCCCCCCCCCCCCCCCAGCGCCCGTCCGTTAGCCGGCCCCGCTCCCGCCCGTAGCCGGCCGGCCCTTGCGCCCGTCCGTCGCCGGCCCCCACGCCCGTTCGTAGCTGGCTCGTCCCCGCCCGTTCGTCGCCGGCCCGTCTCCGCCCCGCCCCAGCCCGCGCCGGCTCGCTCTCAGCGCCCGGCCCTGCACTGCATTGCACCGCACTGCACCGCCCGTCACCGCACTGCACCGCCCTGCATCGCAGCTGCATCGCCCCTGATGGCGGACTTTGTGCTGCGGTTTTACGTGGAGGGTCAGCCGATCGAGTTCGACACGTGGCTCGTCGACCTCCGCCGTCACCTCATTGGGCAGCGGCAGGACGGCCACTCCTTGGCTGTACACCTCGACGGTACGCTCCCCTGTCCTGACCCCCTTGCTGCGCTGCCCGCTGACCCCACGTCTGCTGAGCATGAGTCCGCTGCTGCTGCAGCCCTTTCCCGCTCTGTCTGGTTGTTGCGTGACGCTGTTGCCCAGCTAGCCATGAGTCATGCCCTTCCCCTGTCTGAGCGTCCGCGCTTTAGGTCGGTCAGTGAGCGTCCCCGCTTTAGGTCGGTCAGTGAGCGTCCCCGCTTTAGGTCGGTCAGGACCGCCCTGGAATTCCTAGATGCTGTTATTAAGCGCTATTCCACTCCGTCCGCTGCCTCCGTCGGTCGCCTGATCCTGCCTCTGCTGTTTCCTGACCTCGCGTCTTTCCCCATTGTCGCTGACCTAGCTGCCCACTTGCGCAAGCTAGACTCGATCTGGTGCTCTGCCTGCACTGAGGCCCAGCTTCGCGTGTTCCAGCCCCCCTCTGTGCTACTCTCTACCTGCTTGCCACCTGCCTCTCTGACCGTCTTGCTACTGCCCGCGATCGTTTTCTTAGTCTCCACCCTGCCGACCTCACCCTCACTGAATTTGTCAACACCCTGTCAGCCATAGAGAGTCGACAACGCTCTATCGCCCAGTTTAGCGGTACTGTGCTGGTCTCTATCTTTCAGGGCTGAGCGCCCGCTCAGTGCACTTTCTCTGACGGCTCTGCTGCTGTGGCTAAGACAGCTGCTGCACTGCAGTTTCTTCCGGGACTCCACTACTCTCACGGCACTCCCAGCCCCTGCCGCAGTTTCCGTGGCCGACCCCTCCTCCGGCCCTGTCGTAGCTCGTAGCTCCACTACCCTTCCTTGTCCAGCGGTTCCTTCGGGCTCCCTTACAGGCCTGCACATCCCCTCGTTCTCTAGGAACCTAGTTGGTGTCGGCTGCCTCCAGGACCTTGGCGTCACCACTACGTTCCCTGGTCACGAGCGGTACGCTGCCTGTACCGAGGCCGCCACAGGTGCTCCCCTCTCCACGTTCCCCCGGGACCCGGTGTCTGGCTTGTTCACACTGGACACCGCCCCCCCCTCGGTTGTGGCATCTCCCCAGGTGACTGTGTCTCCTCAGGTAGCTGCGTCTTGCTCGTGTCGGTCGCTCACTCACCTGACGCTACTGTGGCACCACCGCCTAGGTCACCCTGCTCTCCCCCGTCTTTGTCATATGTCTCAGCACAGTCTTGTTCTAGGCCTCCCTGGGTCGTTCCCTGCACTCCCCTCCTCACCCCCACCGCCGTGTTCCCCCTGCATCAAGGGCCTTCTCCACCGTGCCCCTCACTCCTCCTCGTTCCCTCCCACCACTGAACCATTGCAGACCTTGCATATGGATGTTTGGGGCCCTGCCCCGGTTCATGGGCCTCGTCGTGAGCGTTAATTCCTCGTCCTTGTTGACGACTACACTCGTTACACCACCGTGTTTCCCCTGGAGCGGAAGGCCGACGTGCCTGACGCTCTTATCCCGTGGCTGGTCTCCGCGCGAGTGCACCGCGGCCTTCCTGTCCTGCGTCTTCACTCCGACAGTGGTGGCGAGTTTGCCTCCGGCGTCCTTGGTCGTTTCTGCTGTGCGGAGGGCATCACCCAGACGTTCACCCTGCCGGACTCCCCGCAGCAGAATGGGGTCGCTGAGCGACGCATCGGTCTGGTCATGGAGGTGGCTCGTACCTCCATGATCCATGCCGGTGCACCCCATTTTCTGTGGCCGTTCGCCGTTCGCTACGCCGCCCACTAGCTTAACCTGTGGCCGCACCCCCAGCAGCCGCAGGTTTCGCCGACCCTTCTCTGGACCGGGTCCCCTGGTGACGCGTCTGCGTTCCACGTCTGGGGCTGCCTTGCTCACGTTCGTGCCTCCGGCACGGACAAGCTCACTGCCCGCACCGTCCCCTGTGTCTTCCTCGGTTTCCCCCTCGACTCGTGTGACTGGCACTTCTACCACCCACCGTCTCACCGTTCCTTTCACTCTTGCGACGTCACCTTTGACGAGTCAGTCTCCTTCTACCTCCGCTTTCCCCACCGTGGTCCCCCGGTTACGCCACCCCTGTTCCTGGTCCCCCCTCCCCCGGTCGCCCCTGCTTCCCCACCTCCCCACCCTGCCCCGTCCGGTGTGTCTCACGTCACCCCCCTCGCGTTGGTTGTCCTGATTGAGGAGTCGGCTGACTCTCGTGGCCCTGTGGCGCAGTCCATGCCGTCTGCCCCCCTCACCCTGTCTCCTCCTCCGCCTTCGCAGCCACAGCCGCCGTCGCAGCCGCAGCCGCCGTTGCAGCCGCAGCCGCCGTTGTCCCTGTCAAATGTAATTTATGTAGTTACTGTAGACTATACTGGATTGTGCCTTAGAGGGTACAACCCCTAGTCTGTATACCCCTGTATCCTTCTATTCTACTCAACTACTACTCATTCTGATATGGTATCATAGTAGGTTCGCCCCCCCCCTAGCCTGCCCACGCTTCCGCCCTAGGCCCTAGCCGCCGTCACGCATGCCCCTAGTCGTCGCGCCCGTCCCTAGCTGCCGTCTCGCCTGTTCCCAGCCGCAGTCGTGGCTGTTCCTAGACGCTGTCGCGACCGTTCCTAGTTGTCGCGGCTGTCCCTAGTCGTCTTGCGGACGTCCCTCGTAGCCGTCGCGGCCGTCCCTAGCCGCCGTCTCGTGGTCGTTCCTAGCCATCACAACTGTTCTTAGCCGCCGTCGCGGCCGTTCCTAGCCGCCGTCGCGGTCGTTCCTAGCCGCCGTCGCGATCTTTCCTAGCCGACGCGAACGCTCCTAGCCGCCGTCGCGGTCGTTCCTAGCCGTTCTCGCGGCCGTTCTGAGCCGTCGTGGTCGCCCTTAGCCGTCGTCGCGGCCGTTCCTAGTCGTCGCGGCTCTTCCTAGCAGCCGTCGCGATCGTCCTACCCGCCCCCCTGCGCCGTTGAGTACATCCCTAGCCGGCCCCGTGTGTCATCGCGCCCGTCCTAGCCTGCCCTGCTCGCCGTCGCGCCTGCCCCTTCTCGCCGCAGCGCCCGTCCTGGCCGTTCCTCCCCTGAGCCGTCGCGCCCTCTCCTAGCCGGCTCCTCGTGCCACCGTGCCCGCTCCTAGCCAGCCCCCCTTCGTGCCCGCTCCTTACCGGCCCCTCGTGCCCGCCCCTTGCCGGCCCCTAGCGTCCGCCGTCCGCCGACCGGCCCCTAGCGTCCGCCGTCGTCGCCGGCCCCTCGCGTCCGCCGTCCGCCAGCCGGCCCCTAGCGTCCGCCGTCGTCGCCAGCCCCTCGCGTCCGCCGTCCGCCAGCCGGCCCCTAGCGTCCGCCGTCGTCGCCGGCCCCGCATTCGCTTCGCCGCCGGCCCGCTGCCGACTCGTGCCCGGCCCGTTCTTCCCAACCAGCACCACCCTACAACCCCCCTGGTGCCGCACCGCACCGCTTGGCACCGCTCTGCATCGCACTGCACTGTGCTATACTGCATTGCACCGCACTGCATCGCGCTGTACCGCACTGCACCGCAGTGCATCGCACTGCACCGCACGGCGCCGCAATGCACCGCTCTACACCGCCCTGCATCATTCCTGATGGCGGAGGTGCTTCGCTTTGATGCTGAGGGCCAGCCAATTGAGTTTGAGGCGTGGCTGGCCGACCTCTGCTGCCACCTCACTGGTCAGCGGCAGGATGGCCACTCGCTTTCTGTCCATCTTGACGGTACGCTTCCCTGCCCTGACCCCCCTGCTGCGCTGCCCGCTGACCCCTCGTCTGCTGAGCGTGAGTCCGCTGCGGCCACTGCCCTTGCTCGCTCCGTCTGGCTGTCGCGTGATGCTGTCGCACAGCTTGCTATCAGCCATGCCCTCCCCCTGTCTGAGCGCCCTCGCTTTAGGTCTGTCACCACTGCCCAGGCTTTCGTAGATGTTGTTGTCCAGCGCTATTCCACCCTGCCTACTGCCTCAGTAGGTTGCCTTATCCTCCCCATGCTCTTCCCTGACCTTGCGTCGTTTCCCTCTGTCGCTGATCTGGCCGCCCACCTGCGCACTATAGACGAGACCTGGCGTGCTGCCTGCACTGACACACAGCTTCGCGTTCACCAGCCGCCCCTCTGCTCTGCTCTCTACCTGCTGGCCACCCGCCTCCCTGACCTCCTTGCCACTGCCCGTGACCGCTTCCTTAGCGTCCACCTCGGAGACCTCACCCTCACTGACTTTGTTGACACCCTGTCCGCCATAGAGGCCCGCCACCGCTCTATCGCCCAGACCAGCGGTACTGTGCCGGTCCCTATCTTTCAGGGTTGTGCCCCCGCTCAGTGCACCTTCTCCGACAGTTCTGCTGCTGTGGCTGATACAGCCGCTGCAGCACAGGTCCGTTCGGGGAAGGGTCGCTGCCCCAAGGCTGGGCGTGGCGGAGGGGGTGGGGGTTCAGGTGTAGGTGGTGGTGGAGTTGGGTTACCTGGTGGTGGCGTGGACGAGGGGACCCTGACAGGTGCAGCTGAGCAGCCGTCTCCGCAGCCGCAGGTGTTGTAGCCGGACACGCGCCAGTCGCTGCAGCAGTCCTCGCACCAGCCGCAGCCACCGCAGCAGCCGAGGCGGGCGAGTGGTCTCCCGCCCGGGTAGCCTGGCGCTAGTGGTGGTGCTGGACGTGGTGGTCGTGCGCGTGGTGGGCTGCCGGGTGGTGGTTCGGGTGACACGCGATGTCATTACCAGCTCCAGACCGGTCCTCGCCGTGGCTTTGTTTGCTGTAAGATCGGTCACACCTCCGTCCGCTTTTTCCGTCGCCTGGACGACCTGTTTCGTCAGCGCTTCGGCCCGTCGCCCGAGCTCCCAGACTGGCACAGCTTGCTTTGTCGTAGCGTCCCGATCTTTGATATGGACATGGATGAGATTGTTGCTGCCTTGCATGTGATGTATGCTGATGACTCTAGTGTGCTTCCTTCTTATTACCCCTTGTTGCCTAGTGTAGGTGTGCCTAGCTTAGACTCCCCTGTTGCGTCAGGCGTAGGATCCCCTGCTTTGTTTAGCCTTGGTGCTTCCGTCGCTGCTTCGACTCCGGCCGCCACTGCCGCACTTTCCTTCACCTTGGACTCTAGCGCTTCGCGGTGTTTCTTCCGCGACTCCACCACGCTGACGCCGCTTCCTGTTCCTGCTGCAATTTCTCTTGCTGACCCCTCCTCCGGCCCTGTAGTCGCCCGCAGTTCCACCACCCTTCCCTGTCCGGCGGTTCCTTCGGGCTCTCTCATAGGTCTGCACATCCCCTCGTTCTCCAGGAACCTAGTTGGTGTTGGCTGCCTCCAGGACCTTGGCGTCACCACTACGTTCCCTGGTCACGAGCGGTACGCTGTATGTACCGAGGCCGCCTCTGGTGCCCCCCTTACCACGTTCCCACAGGACCCGGTGTCCGGCCTTTTCATACTGGACTCTGTGACTTCCCTGGCTGGGACCCCCCCTCTGGTGGCTGCGTCTACTCAGGTTGCTGCTGCTTGCTCCTGTCGGTCCCTCACTCACCCGACCCTCCTTTGGCACCACCGCCTAGGTCACCCTGCGCTCCCGCGTCTGCGTCACATGTCCCAGCACGGTCTCGTCCTAGGCCTCCCCGGGTCGTTCCCCGAGTTTCCCTCTTCCCCAGCCCCACCTTGCATGCCCTGTGTCGAGGGCCGGCTGCGCTGTGCTCCTCACTCCTCCTCGTTTCCCCCTACTATCGCACCGCTACAGACTCTGCACATGGACGTCTGGGGCCCCGCCCCCGTCCATGGGCCGCGTCGAGAGCGCTACTTCCTAGTGCTTGTCGACGACTACACGCGCTACACCATTGTGTTCCCCCTAGAGTGGAAGGCCGACGTGCCTGACGTTCTCATCCCATGGCTTGTCTCTGTGCGTGTCCACCGCGGTCTCCCTGTCTTCAGTCTCCACTCCGACCGTGGTGGCAAGTTTGCCTCTGGTGTCCTTGGTCGTTTCTGTCGTGCGGAGGGCATCGCCCTAACGTTCACCTTGCCGGACTCCTCGCAGCAGAATTGGGTTGCTGAGCGACACATCGGTTTGGTCATGGAGGTGGCTCGCACCTCCATGATCCATGCCGGTGCCCCCCATTTTCTGTGGCCGTTCGCTATTCGCTACGCCGCTCACCTGCTTAACCTCTGGCCGCACCCCCAGCTGCCGCAGGTTTCCCCGACCCTTCTTTGGTCTAGGTCACATGGTGACGCAATTGCGTTTCACGTCTGGGGCTGCCTTGCTCACGTTCGTGCGTCTGGCACGGACAAGCTCACTTCCCGCACCCTTCCCTGCGTCTTCCTCGGTTTCCCCCTTGACGCGTCTGACTGGCACTTCTACCACCCGCCGTCTCACCAGTTCTTTCACTCCCGCGACGTCACCTTTGACGAGTCTGTCTCCTTCTACCGCCGCTTCCCCCACCGAGGTCCCCCGGTTACCCCCCCCCTGTTCCTGGTCACCCCTTCCTCGGTAGTCCCTGCCCCTCCCTCTCCCCCCACCCCGTCCTGCCCCCTCTGGTGTGTCCCACGTCACCCCCCTTCCGTCGGTTGTCCCGGTTGAGGAGTCTGCTGACTCTGGTGGCCCTGTGGCGCAGTCCTCGCCGCCTGCCCCTCATCAGGTGTCTCCTCAACTGCCGCCTCCGCAGCCGCTGTCGCCACCGCTGGCGCAGCTGTCGTCACTGCCGCCGCCGCCGCCGCAGCCGCCGTTGCAGCCGCTGCCGCCGCAGCCGCCGCCGCAGCAGTTCGTTGACTCTGGGGGTGCTGAAGTTGGGGTGGGTACTAGTCCTGGGACTCCTATCATGGCTTGTCCCGGCGGGCCTGCGGGTGGTACCGGTGCTCGAGGGGTTCTGAGCTCTGGGGGTGTTCCTTCTGGAGGTGCTGGAGTGGGGGACTTCTAAATCCGTCCGGCAGCTTGCAGTCCCCGCCGGTGTTAGCTCTTCGCCTGCTCGACCTTCCGTCCCCTAACCCCGCGTCTGTGCCTCCTCCTCCTCTCTACGGCCCTGTGTTCCCTCCTCCGTACTCGTCTCCGCCTCGTTTCCCCCCTCGTTCCCCTCTTGTGTCCCCTCCTCTGTCTCCCGACCCGACGCCTCCGTCTCACGTCTGGTCTCGCCGTCCCTCCCGTGCTCGCCCTAACTCCCCTGTCTCACGCTCTCACCCTATATTGCTTCATTCCCACACGTCTCGTCCTCCCCTCCTCCCGTCGCCTCCTCCGTCCTCCCTTGTTGTTGCGCCCCCCCTTCTGTCTGACTCCCTGCGTGCCGCTCGTCCTCTTGTTCCTCGGGTCCTTGCCTCTCTCGTTACGGACCCGTCTGTTCCGGTTTCGTGTCTTGACGCTCTTGTCGCTGCGGTCGCTGACTTCACCTCTACCTGCCGCCTTGACTACACCACCGCTCTGGTCTCTGACCCTGCCTGTCCTCCGTCTGTTGGGGGTGCTCCTGCCCTCGGCAGTGACGTCCTGAAGGACCGTCAGTACGAGCTTGCTTTCCTGTCCGAGGCTGCTCCCCATCTCTGTTCCCTGCTTCTAGTCCCTGAGAGTGACCCCAACGCTTTCGACATCCCGACCCCTCGCCCTTACGCTGATGAGGTTTCGGGACCCTGGGCCTCTCAGTGGATAGCTGCCATGGAGCAGGAGATGGCATCTTGGAGATCCACCGGCACCTACGTCGACGCAGTTCCCCCACCTGGGGTGAACGTAGTCGATGGCCGCTGGCTCTTCAAGGTGAAGCGCCCTCCTGGAGAGCCGCCTGTGTTCAAGGCGCGCTACGTGGCTAGAGGTTTCAGTCAGCGTGAGGGGGTGGACTTCTTCCAGACCTTTGCTCCGACCCCGAAGATGACTACTCTTCGGGTGCTGCTATACATAGCAGCTCAGCGTGACTACGAGCTTCACTCCCTCGACTTCTCTACTTCGTTTCTTCAGGACAGTCTACACGAGCAGGTCTACCTGCGCCGCCCTCAGGGTTTCACTGGTACCTTCCCTCCTGGGACCCAGTGGCTCCTGCGGCGCCCCGTCTACAGCCTGCGACAGGCTCCTCGTGAGTGGCACGATACGCTGCGTGCTGACCTGCAATTCTTTCTGTCCTCTGCAGACCCCTCGCTCTTCGTTCGTGTTGGCCAGACCCCGTTCTACATCCTTGTTTACGTAGATGACCTGGTCTTCGCCACTGCAGAAAGGGACGCACTGGCCTTCGTGAAGGCAGAGCTGCTGAAGAGACACACTTGCACTGACCTTGGAGAACTGTGCCATTACCTTGGCTTGCAGATCTCCAGGGACAGAGCAGCGCGCACCATCACCCTGACTCAGTCACACTTGGTGCGCCAGGTCCTTCAGAGGTTCGGTCTTCAGTTCTCCTCTGCACAGCCCACCCCCCTATCTGTAGACCACAGACTCTCTGCTCCAGTTCCTGAGGAGTTGGTAGAGCCCAGTGGCCCTTACGCCGAGCTGGTGGGTTGCCTCATGTACCTGATGACTTACACTCGCCCAGATCTCGCATACCCTCTCAGCATCACGGCTCGCTTTGTGGCCACAAGTAGACACCGACCTCAGCACTGGTCTGCCGCTAAGTGGGTTTTGCGTTATCTTGCAAGTACATCGGGCATGGGGTTAGTGCTTGGAGGGCGTAGGCCAGTGGTCCTTATTGGGCACACAGACGCTTCGTGGGCAGACGACGCTGAGACTCTTAGGTCTTCACAGGGCTAGTGCTTTAGCCTTGGTTCAGGTGCTGTCTCGTGGAGAGCTACTCGCTCCTCGTCTGTTGCCCAGTCCAGCTGTGAGGCCGAGATCTACGCCGGTGCCATGGCGGCACAGGAGCTCCGCTGGCTGACCTTCTTGCTCACTGACTTAGGTGAGCGGCCTAGCTCTGCCTCGGTCCTGTATGCCGACAAAAGGGCCATGATCCTCCTGTGTCAGGAGCCTCGACTCGAGGGCAGAGCGAAGCACATCCAGCTGCGGTAGTTCCTTCTGCGTTAGCTGCAGCAGCGTCGCCAGGCTCGCGTAGTACACTTGGCCTCCGGTGCCAACACAACTGATATCTTTACGAATGCGCTTGCGCCTAAAGATTATCAGCGGCACTGTGTAAAGCTTGGCCTTGTTCCTGTAGCTTCTCACTTGGTAGGGCCTTGATTGTGTACAAACCTTTTCTATATATATTACCCGGACTGGCCTTGTGGCCTCTCCCAGTGGCAGGACTAGTAGTGCCGCCATGTTCTTGCCTTGCCTGTATTCCTTTAACTGGTCTTTAGACCCTTGCCTCAGAGGCTGGACTAGTAGTGCCGCCCTGAGCTGCTTCTTCTCCTGTTAGGCACTGCCCCTATATAGTTTAGGGGGTGTGTCAAATGTAACTTATGTAGTTACTGTAGACTATACTAAATTGTGCCTTAGAGGGTACAACCCCTAATGTATATACCCCTGTATCCTTCTATTCTACTCAACTACTACTCATTCTGATAGTTCCCACTGCAGCAGCAATTAGTGTCCTCTGGGGGTGCTGGTGCTGAGGAGGGTGCCCGTCCTAGGGGTAGTGCCGGTGCTGAGGGGGTCTCTGGTTTCGGGGGTGTTCCTTCTGGGGTGCTGGAGTGGAGTGTTCCGGAGGTAGCCGTGTCGCAGCTGGCGGTCCAAGTGTCGGCATCGTGCAGACGCAGCAGCAGCGGTTGCCGTCGGTGTCCGCCCTCCACCTGCTCCGCCTTCCCTCCCCTGACCGCGCGTTTGTGCCTCCTCCACCGTCTCCTCCTCTTCCTGTCTACGGCCCTGTGTTCCCTCCTCCGGAATCCTCCTCGGCTGGTCTTCCCCCTCGTTCCCCTCTTGTGTCTCCTCCCCTGTCTCCCGACCCGACGCCCCCGTCGCACGTCTGGGCTCGCCGTCCCTCTCGTGCCCGCCCGGTCTCCCCTGTCTCGCGTTCTCAACCTATGTTGCTTCATTCCCACGTGTCTCGTCCTCCCCTCCTGCCGTCGCCTCCTCCATCCTCTGTTGTTGTCACGCCTCCCCCTCTGTCTGACTACCTTCGTACCGCTCGTCCTCTTATTTCTCGGGTCCTTGCCTCTCGCGTTGCCGACCCGTCTGTTCCTGTTTCGTCTCTTGACGCACTTGTAGGTGCTGTTACTGACTTCGCCTCTACCCACCGCCTTGACTATACCACCGCTCTGGTCTCTGACCCTGCCTGTCCTCCGTCCGTCGGGGGTGCTTCTGCCTTTGGCAGTGACGTTTTGGAGGACGGACAGTACGAGCTTGCTTTCCTGTCCGAGGCTGCTCCCCATCTCTGCTCCATTCTACTAGTCCCCGAGGGTGACCCAGACGTTTTCGACATCCCGACCCCTCGTACCTATGCTGAGGCGACCTCGGGACCCTGGGCTTCTCAATGGATAGCTGCCATGAAGCAGAAGATGGCATCTTGGAGGTCCACCGGCACCTACGTCGACACAGTTCCCCCACCTGGGGTGAACGTAGTCGATGGCCGCTGGCTCTTCAAGGTGAAGCGCCCCCATGGAGAGCCGCTCGTGTTCAAGGCGCGCTATGTGGCTAGAGGTTTCAGTCAGCGAGAGGGGGTGGACTTCTTCCAGACCTTCGCACCGACCCCGAAGATGACTACTCTTCGGGTACTACTGCACGTAGAAGTTCAGTGCGACTACGAGCTACACTCCCTTGACTTCTCCACAGCGTTTCTTCAGGGCAGCCTACACGAGCAGGTCTACCTGCGCCGCCCTCAGGACTTTACTGGTACCTTCCCTCCTGGGACTCAGTGGCTCCTGCAGTGTCCAGTCTATGGCTTGCGACAGGCGCCCCGTGAGTGGCACGACACACTGCGCTCCACGCTAGCTGACCTGCGGTTCTTCCCGTCCTCTGCTTACCCTTCGCTCTTCGTTCCTGCTGGCCAGACCCCGTTCTACTTCCTTGTTTACGTAGATGACCTGGTCTTTGCTACTGCAGACAGGGACGCACTGGCCTTCGGGAAGGCAGAGCTGCTGAAGAGACACACCTGCACTGACCGAGGAGAACTGCGCCACTACCTTGGCCTGCAGATCTCCAGGGACAGAGCAGCGTGCACCATCACTCTCTTACAGTCACACTTGGTGCGCCAGGTCCTTCAGCGGTTCGGCCTTCAGTTCTCCTCCGCACAGCCTACACCTCTACCAATAGACTACAGGCTCTCGGCTCCTATTCTTGAGGAGTCAGTAGAGCCCATTGGTCCCTACGCTGAGTTGGTGGGTTGCCTCATGTACCTGATGACCTGCACTCGCCCAGATCTCGCATACCCTCTCAGCATCCCGGCTCGCTTTGTGGCCACAGGCAGACAACGACCTCAGCACTGGTCGGCCGCTAAGAGGGTTTTGTGTTATCTTGCGAGTACATCGGGCATGGGGCTGGTGCTTGGAGGACGCAGGCCAGTGGTCCTTACTGGGCACACAGACGCTTCTTGGGCAGACAACACTGAGACCCTTAGGTCCTCCCAGGGCTACTGTTTTAGCCTTGGTTCAGGTGCTGTTTTTTGGGGAGCTACTCGCTCCTCGTCTGTTGCCCGGTCTAGCTGTGAGGCTGAGATCTACGCCGGTGCCATGGCGGCACAGGAGCTTCGCTGGCTGACCTTCTTGCTCGCCGATTTAGGTGAGCGGCCTAGCTCTGCCCCGGTCCTCTACGCTGACAACAGGGCCATGATCCTCCTGTGTCAGGAGCCTCGACTTGAGGGCAGAGCGAAGCACATCCAGCTACGTTACTTCCTCCTGCGCGAGCTACAGCAGCGCCGCCAGGTCCGTGCAGTACACTTGGCCTCTGGTGCCAGCACAGGTGATATCTTTAGAAAGGCGCTTGCGCCTAAAGATTATCAGCGGCACTGTGTACAGCTTGGTCTTGTTCCCACAGCCTCTCATTTGCTAGGGCCTTGATTGTGTATAGACATATATATATATATATATATATATATATATATATATATTGCTCTGACTGGCCTTGTGGCCTCTCCAAGTGGTTGGACTAGTAGTGCCGCCCTGGTCTTGCTCCTGTCTTGGTTTGTACTCGTTTGACTGGTCTTTAGACCCCTGTCTCAGAGGCTAGACTAGCAGTGCCACCTTGATCTGCTTGTCTGTTTGTTAGGCATTGCCCCTATAGAGTCTAGGGGGTGTGTCAAAACATATCTTAGTATGCTATTGTAGATTGTATAGGGTTGTGCCTTAGAGGGTACAACACTAGCCTATATTCTCTTGTACTCCTACATTCTAGATTATTCCATCATTCTAACAACCGTGGTTAGGACTGGTGACTTCATGACTTACCGTGATCACCCGGATATAGGCGCAGCCATTTATTAAGCCCAGGGGGCTTATAGAGTGCAAACGCGCTTATATCCGTTATTTCAGTATAAGCGCACCTTTTTTTTAGAAAATCTATTCCATATAAGCGCATTGAATTGCTATTAAAAACAGGTGAATTGCGAAAACTTACATATCAAAAACTCTGTGCCATATCTCCCGCAGCACTCTCGCACCCTTCCGAAGCACCTCGCCAGCTAGATTCCTGCGTTTCCCGATCACTCATGCCTATGATTGGTCCCTACCCTACCTTCCCAGCATAGTCGTGCTGGCGAAACTTTCGCCAGATATTTCACGCGATATTTCTGCACTTCCCCTTTTGAAGACAGTTGTATTGGAACCCAAATTAACCCAGCTGCATTTTGGTGTGTTCAAATCATTTTTCCATTGATCTTCGTATTAGCGCAAGCGCATGCTGCTTTTTGAACCTAATGTCGAAAACTGAACTAGCAAGCAAGGAGAAGGCCGCCATGTGATGGCGGCCGAGGTTTAGCTAGGGAGATTGACGAGAGAGAAGGGAATCGATAAGGAAGAGAGAGGAGTACAAGGAGGGGATTGTACCCTCTACAGTAAGGTTCAGTAACAACTACCAAGCCTATCAATTATATAACTTAAATAATTTTAACACACCCCCTAGGCTTGGTAGTCACACACCCCCACACCCAACACCCACACACCCCCTAATCCCGTACACCCTCATGCTTGTGAGCAGCCGGGTATCTAACCCTTGTGCTAGGCGATGACACCCCCGGACGAGAGGCAGCTGCCGGCATCTAGGCGGCTTCAACGACGACGGCGGCGGAGCACGTGCTCAAGGCGGCTGCGTCGAGGAAGGCAGGCGGCGACTGCGGCGGCTGAGGGCTCTCGGCGGTGTGGCAGGACCTGGCGACGACCGAGCAGAAGACAGCAGTTGCAGTAGGAGCAGGAGGAGATGCAGGGGAGGGAGAGGTGGTGGGGCTGCTATGGTGGGGCTACAGGACTTCAGCGCAGCGCCATTGCTGGCGCGGCGCTTACTGGCGAGCAGGTGGGCTGCACATGCAGCGGCTGCGGAGGTGATACTGTCAAACATGTGTACTTGTCATGTTTGTATAGACTGTATAGGGTAGTCTCTTAGAGGGTACAACCCTGAGGTATATACTTGTGTACTCTCTTTCTATCTAACATTCAACTCTCAATTTCTGACATGGTATCACGCGTAGGTAGGATCCCTCCCCACCTACCGCTTCCGCTCACCCCTCTAGCCCCTAGCCCAGTCGCGACCCCCCCTAGCCCCGTCGCGCCCCTCACTGGGCCCTGTCGCGCCCCTCCCAGGCCCCCCCTGGCGCCCCTCCTGGGCCCCGTCGCGTTCCTCCTTGGGCCCCGTCGCGCCCCTCCTGGGCTTCGTAGCGCCCCTCCTGGGCTTTGTAGCGCCCCTCCCAGGCCCCGTCGCGCCCCTCCCAGGCCCCCTAGCGCCCCTCCTGGGCCCCGTCGCGCCCCCTCCTGGGCTTCGTAGCGCCCCTCCTGGGCTTCGTAGCGCCCCTCCCAGGCCCCGTCGCGCCCCTCCCAGGCCCCGTCGCGCTCCTCCCAGGCCCCCTAGCACCCCTTCTGGGCCCCGTCGCGCTCCTCCCAGGCCCCGTAGCGCCCCTCCTGGGCCCCGTAGCGCCCCTCCTGGGCCCCGTCGCGCCCCTCCCAGGCCCCGTCGCGCCCCTCCTGGGCTCCGTAGCGCCCCTACTGGGCCCCGTCGCGCCCCTCCTGGGCCCTGTAGCGCCCCTCCTGGGCCCCGTCGCGCCCTCCCTGGGCCCTGTAGCGCCCCTCCCAGGCCTCGTCGCGCCCCTCCCAAGCCCCGTTGCGCCCCTCCTGGGCCCCGTCGCGCCCCTCCTGGGCCGTGTCGAACCCGCCTGCCGCCGTCGCACCCGCCCGGCCCCGTCGCGCCCGCCCGGCCCCGTCGCAGCCGCCTGGCCCTGTCGCACCCGCCCGGCTGCTGTCCCGCTCGCCCGGCCCCGTCGCACCGGCCCGGCCCTGCCGCACTCGCCCGGCCCCGTCGCCCCAGCCCGGCCCCGTCGCGCCCGCTCGGCCCCGTCGCCCCGTCCCGGCCCTGCCGCACCAGCCCGGCTCCGTCGCGCCAGCCCGGCCCCGTCGCACCCTGCCCGGCCCCGTCGCAGCCGCCCGGCCCCGTCGCACCCGCCCGGCAGCCGTCCCGCTCGCCCGGCCTCGTCGCACCGGCCCGGCCCTGCCGCCCTCGCCCGGCCCCGTCGCAGCCGCCCGGCCCCGTCGCGCCCCGCCCGGCCCCGTCGCTTCCGCCCGGCCCCGTCGCGCCAGCCCCGGCCCTGTCCTCCTCCCTGGTACGGTTCCCCCCACCCTGCACCACACTGTACTGCCTTGCACCGCACTACACCGCACTGCACCGCACTGCACCGCACTGCACCGCACTGCACCACCCTGTACCGCACTGCACCGCACTGTACCGCACTGCACCGCGCCCCACCTAGCTGCACTGGACTGTTCCTGATGGCGGCGGAGCTTCGCTTCGACGCTGAAGGTCAGCCCCTAGAGTTCGAGGCGTGGCTTGCCGACCTCCGCCGCCAACTCACTGGCCAGCGGCAGGATGGTGAACCGCTTTCCGCACACCTTGACGGTACGCTCCCCTGCCCAGACCCCCCTGCCATTCTGCCCGCTGACCCCACACCCACTGAGCGTGAGTCTACTGCTGCCACTGCCCGTGCGTGCTCTGTCTGGCTTTCTCGCGATGCTCTCGCCCAGCTTGCCATTAGCAACGCCCTCCCCCCGTCCGAGCGTCCTCGCTTTAGGTCCCTCACTACTGCTCAGGCTTACTTAGATGCTGTGATCAAGCGCTATTCCACCCCTCCGGCTGCCTCGGTGGGTCGCCTGATCCTCCCGATGCTCTTTCCTAACCTTGCATCTTTCCCCACTGTCTCTGACCTCGCTGCCCACCTGCGCTCGATAGAGGAGACCTGGCGCGCCGCCTGCACTGACGCACAGCTTAGAGCCCACCAGCCGCCCATTACCTCTACCCTCTACCTCCTTGCCACCCGCCTCCCTGACCGCCTTGCTGTCGCCCGCGACCGCTTCCTTAGCCTTCACCCCGCCGACCTCACCCTCACTGACTTTGTAGACACCCTGACTGTGATAGAGACCCGTCACCGCTCCATCGCCCAGGCGAGCGGTGTCGTGCCTGTCCCTATCTTTCAGGGTTGTGCCCCCGCCCAGTGTACCTTCTCCGACGGCTCTGTCGCAGTGGCTGAGACTGCTGCTGCAGCGCAGTTTCGTTCGGGGAAGGGGCGCCGCCCCAAGGTTGGGCGCGGCGGAGGCGGAGGCGGGGGTGCGGGTGGGGGCAGTGGTGGGGTCGGGTCGTCTGGTGCTGGAGCGGACGAGGGGACCTTGCCCAGTCCAGCTGAGTCGCCGCCCCTGCAGTTGCAGCAGCCGCAGCAGCCGCCGCAGTCGCAGCCTTCGCAGCAGCCGCAGCAGCCGTCTCAGACGCGGCAGACGAGTGTCCTCCCGCCCGGGTGGCCCGGCGCTGGCGGTGGCCGGGCGCGTGGTGGTGTGTCGAGTGGCGGCGGGCGCTGTCAGTAACAGATCCAGACCGGTCCTCGCCGCGGCTTCGTTTGCGGTAAGATCGGTCACCCCACTCCCCGCTGTTTTCGTCGTCTGGACGACCTCTTTCGTCAACGCTTCGGCCCGTCGCCAGACCTCCCGGACTGGCACAGTTTGCTTAGTCGTCAGATTCAGATCTTTGATATGGACATGGATGCCATTGTTTCTGCTCTGCATGTGATGTATGCTGCTGACTCTAGTGTGCTTCCAGCTTATTACTCACTGTTGCCTAGTGTAGGTGTGCCTAGTGTACCCTCCCCTGCTGCGTCAGGCGTAGGATCCTCTGCTTTGTGTAGTCTTGGAGCTTCCGCCGTCGTTCCGTCGCCCGACGCCTCTGCTTCGCTTTCCTTCACCTTGGACTCTGGCGCTTCTCGGTGTTTCTTCCGCGACTCCACCACCCTGACGCCGCTTCCTGTCCCCGCTGCCGTTTCTCTTGCTGACCCCTCCGGCGGTCCGGTAGTCGCCCGCAGTTCCACCACCCTTCCCTGTCCGGCGGTTCCTTCGGGCACTCTTACAGGTCTGCATATCCCCTCGTTCTCCAGGAACCTAGTTGGTGTCGGCTGCCTCCAGGACCTTGGCGTCATCACTACGTTCCCTGGTCACGAGCGGTATGCTGTCTGTACCGAGGCCGCCACCGGTGCCCCCCTGTCCACGTTCCCCCGGGACCCGGTGTCCGGCCTGTTCACTCTGGACACCGTGACCCCCCCGGCTAGAGCGCTCCCCCAGGTTGCTGCTGCCTGCTCCTGTCGGTCCCTCACTCACCCGACCCTCCTTTGGCACCACCGCCTAGGTCACCCTGCGCTCCCGCGTCTGCGTCACATGTCCCAGCACGGTCTTGTCCTTGGTCTCCCAGGTTCTCTCCCCGCGTTTCCCTCCTCCCCAGCCCCACCTTGCACGCCTTGCGTCGAGGGTCGGCTTCGCCGTGCCCCTCACTCCTCCTCATTTCCCCCTACCGCCGCGCCGCTGCAGACCCTGCACCTGGACGTCTGGGGCCCCGCCCCCGTCCCTGGGCCGCGTCGAGAGCGCTACTTCCTTGTGCTTGTCGACGACTTCACTCGTTACACCACAGTCTTTCCCCTGGAGCGCAAGGCCGACGTGCCTGGCGCTCTCATCCCCTGGCTCGTCTCTGCGCGTGTCCACCGCGGTCTCCCTGTCTTGCGACTGCACTCAGACCGTGGTGGCGAATTTGCCTCAGGTGTCCTTGGTCGCTTTTGTCGTGCGGAGGGAATCACCCAGACGTTCACCCTACCGGACTCCCCACAGCAGAATGGGGTCGCTGAGCGACACATCGGTTTGGTCATGGAGGTGGCCCGCACCTCCATGGTCCATGCCGGTGCACCCCATTTTCTGTGGCCGTTCGCTGTGCGCTACGCTTCTCACCAGCTTAACTTGTGGCCGCACCCTCAGCAGCCGCAGGTTTCGCCGACCCGTCTGTGGACTGGGTCTCCTGGTGACGCGTCTGCGTTCCACGTCTGGGGCTGCCTTGCTCACGTCCGTGCCTCCGGCACGGACAAGCTCACTGCCCGCACCCTTCCCTGCGTCTTCCTTGGTTTTCCCCTTGACGCGTCCGACTGGCACTTTTACCACCCGCCGTCTCACCGCTTCTTTCACTCTCGGGACGTCACCTTTGACGAGTCCGTCTCCTACTACCGTCGCTTCCCCCACCGTGGTCCCCCGGTTACCCCCCCCCTGTTCCTGGTCCCTCCTTCCCCGGTAGTCCCTGCCCCTCCTCCTCCTCCTCCCCGTCCTGCCCCCTCTGGTGTGTCCCACGTCACCCCCCTTCCGTCGGTGGACCCGGTTGAGGAGTCTTCTGACTCTGGTGGCCCTCCTGTGCAGTCCTCGTCAGCCGCCCCTCCCCTGGCGTCCCCTCCCCAGTCCCCTCCTCCACCGCCTCTGCCGCCGCTGCAGCCGTCGTTGCCGCTGCCGCCGCCGCCGCCGTCGCAGCACCCGTTCGCTGACTCTGGGGGTGCTCGTCCCTGTAGCACTGGGGGTGGTCCCTCTGGGGGTGCTGGTTTGGAGAGTGCTGGTGGTAGCCGAGGCGCAGCTTGCGGTCCAGGTGTCGCCGTTGTGCCGCCCCAGCAGCAGTCCCCGCCGGTGTCAGCCCTTCGTCTGCTCGGCCTTCCGTCCCCCGACCCTGCGTCAGTTCCTCTCCTGCCGTCTCCTCCTCTTCTTGTCTACGGCCCTGTTTTCCCTCCGCCGGACTCGTCCCCGGCACGTCTCCCCCCTCGTTCCCCTCCTGTGTCCCCTCCTCTGTCTCCTGACCCGACTCCTCCGTCGCACGTCTGGTCTCACCGTCCCCCCCGTGCTCGTCCTGCCTCGCCTGTCTTGCGCTCCCACCCTATGTTGCTTCGTTCCCACGCGTCTCGTCCTCCCCTTCTGCCGTCGCCTCCTCCGTCCTCCCTTGTTGTTGCACCCCCCCCGCTGTCTGACTACCTTCGTGCCGCTCGTCCCCTTGTTCCTCGGGTCCTTGCCTCTCTCGTTACCGACCCGTCTGTTCCGGTCTCGTGCCTTGACGCTCTTGTCGCTGCTGTCGCTGACTTCGCCTCTACCCGCCGCCTTGACTACGCCACAGCTCTGGTCTCTGACCCTGCCTGTCCTCCGTCTGTCGGGGGTGCTCCTGCCCTTGGCAGTGACGTCCTGGAGGACCGCCAGTTCGAGCTTGCTTTCCTCTCCGAGGCTGCTCCCCATCTCTGTTCCATGCTGCTAGTCCCTGAGGGTGACCCAGACGCTTTCGACATCCCGACCCCTCGCACTTACGCTGAGGCGACCTCGGGACCCTGGGCCTCGCAGTGGATAGCTGCCATGGAGCAGGAGATGGCATCTTGGAGATCCACCGGCACCTTCGTCGACGCAGTTCCCCCGCCTGGGGTGAACGTAGTCGATGGCCGCTGGCTCTTCAAGGTGAAGCGCCCTCCTGGAGAGCCGCCTGTCTTCAAGGCGCGCTATGTGGCTAGAGGCTTCAGTCAGCGCGAGGGGGTGGACTTCTTCCAGACCTTCGCTCCGACCCCGAAGATGACTACTCTTCGGGTTCTGTTACACCTAGCTGCTCAGCGTGACTACGAGCTTCACTCCCTCGACTTCTCCACTGCCTTCCTTCAGGGCAGCCTACACGAGCAGGTCTACCTACGTCGCCCTCCGGGCTTTACAGGCACCTTCCCTCCTGGGACCCAGTGGCTCCTGCGACGCCCCGTCTACGGCCTGCGCCAGGCTCCCCGTGAGTGGCACGACACTCTCCGTGCTACGCTTGCTGACCTGCAGTTCTT
Source organism: Closterium sp. NIES-67 (assembly GCA_027943415.1). Taxonomy (NCBI): domain Eukaryota; kingdom Viridiplantae; phylum Streptophyta; class Zygnematophyceae; order Desmidiales; family Closteriaceae; genus Closterium; species Closterium sp. NIES-67. The sequence continues at coordinate 102,653 of BQMB01001868.1, forward strand.
TCCGTCTTCCGCAGACCCTTCACTTTTCGTTCGTGCTGGTCAGACCCCGTTCTACATCCTTGTTTACGTCGACGACCTGGTCTTTGCCACAGCAGACAGGGACGCACTGGCCTCCGTGAAGGCAGAGCTGCTGAAGAGACACACCTGCACTGACCTTGGAGAACTGCGCCGTTACCTTGGCCTGCAGATCTCCAGGGACAGAGCTGCGCGCACCATCACCCTGACTCAGTCACACTTGGTGCGCCAGGTCCTTCAGAGGTTCAGCCTTCAGTTCTCCTCTGAACAGCCCACCCCTCTGCCTGTAGACCACAGGCTCTCCGCTCCAGTGTCTGAGGAGTTGGTAGAGCCCAGCGGCCCCTACGCAGAGCTGGTGGGTTGCCTCATGTACCTGATGACTTGCACTCGCCCAGATCTCGCATACCCTCTCAGCATCCTGGCTCGTTTTGTGGCCACAGGCAGACACCGACCGCAGCACTGGTCTGCCGTTAAGAGGGTTCTGCGTTATCTTGCTAGTACATCGGGCATGGGGTTAGTGCTACAGTGGCGGATTAAATTGTCCACATGTTTTGCCTTTTTTGGCATTTTTATGAGTGCAGAGGCGTATACATTAAGCCTTAATGTACGGTGTGCATTAACGCTGAGAAGTTCAGTTAGAGCAGTCACTCCAGTGTTCAAACACCAAAGTAGTACCACACATGGTCCTTAAACTCCTAAGCATAGCATGGGAGAACATGTGGACAATTTGTACCGGAAAATGGTATCACACTAGATTCTAGGAAAACTAGTACCTAGTCCAGCGTCCCTTTGCCCGAATCACTACCTTGATCCTCCTCGGCAGGCTGTCGATCAGGTTTGCACACACCTCCGGCGGTATCTTGTCCCATTCCTCCTGCACCCTCTCCCACAGCTCCAGCATTCCCCTTGGCGGCTTTTCGTACTTCCCCAGCTGCCTTTTCAAGTATGCCCACAGGTGCTCAATTGGGTTAAGGTCCGGGGAGCACGACGGCCATTCCAGCACCGCGTACTCCTGCTCCCCAAGCCAGTCTTGGACCAGACGACACCTGTGCTTGGGATCATTGTCGTGCTGGAAAATGACCTCTGAGGGGGAAAGCTTGAAAAAATCGATGGTCTGTTTGAGCTCATCTTGCAAGATGCTGCGATACAGCGGCCCATCCATCCTGCCATCTATCTTGCACATGAACCCCGCCCCCTCATACGTCATGCAACCCCACACCATCACAGAACCGCCCCCATGCTTAACTGTCTGTTGGACTTGGTGGCTCCGAAGGCTGGTGCCCTCGCGAATCCAGGCGTACGCACGTCCGTCGGAGCAGTAGCGGTTTATCTTCGTCTCGTCAGACCAAATCACCCGCTTCCAGTCCTCCAGCGTCCAGTCGGCATGCGCCCGCGCGAAGTCGAGACGATCGCGGATGTTTTTCGGTGAGAGCCTGGGTTTCTTGGGCTGATGCACGGCGATCAGCCCCGCGGATCGTAAAGAGTTGCGGACCGTCTTCGAGTCTACGGCGAGATCGTGCTTCTCCAACAACATCTTGGCCGCGTCTGAAGAGCTTTTCGCCTCGCCGCTAGTAATCGCACGTATAACTCCGCGCTGGAGACGGGTTGTGATTAAGCGGGGGCGGCCGGCCGAAGGCATCGTAGGTCGCACCTCCTCGCGACTAGTCTCCTCAGCGAGTTTCATACCGTAATCGTGCACGGTGCTCTTGCCTATGCCAAGAAGTTTCCCTATTTTCCTAGTCGAATGCCCCGCACGCAACATGCTTCTGATCCTCGCGCGCTTCTTCTCATTTAACGGCTTCATAGCGATGCGGTCGTAGGCTCGCTTCCGGACTAACAACTAAGCTAGGAACTGGTGCGCGTGACGATGTACACACTGAGCGACGGGGGAAAATAGATCTACTCTTCCGCTCGGTAGGAAATGTCCACATCGACAGTCGAGTAGTAAATTTCAACCCCACTTTCCGTTAGTGTCACAATCGCGCCAAGCAAGAAACGGATGAAGCAGAACTCAAAAACCGAGTAACAGAATGGAAAAAAACGGGTGTTACTATTTTCGAAACATGTGTTGCATAACGATACGTTTCAAAGTGTTAAACATCCGGGCAATTTAATCCGCCACTGTAGGAGGACGCAGGCCAGTGGTCCTTACTGGACACACCGACGCTTCGTAGGCAGACGACGCCGAGACACTCAGGTCTACCCAGGGCTACTGCTTCAGCCTTGGCTCAGGTGCCGTCTCGTGGAGAGCTACCCGCTCCTCGTCTGTGGCGCAGTCCAGCTGTGAGGCTGAGATCTACGCTAGTGCCATGGCGGCACAGGAGCTCCGCTGGCTGACCTTCTTGCTCACTGACTTAGGTGAGCGGCCTAGCTCTGCCCCGGTCCTGTTCGCTGACAACAGGGCCATGATCCTCCTGTGTCAGGAGCCTCGACTCGAGGGCAGAGCGAAGCACATTCAGCTACGGTACTTCCTCCTGCGTGAGCTACAGCAGCGACGTCAGGCTCGCGTAGTACACTTGGCCTCAGGTGCCAACACAGCTGATATCTTTACGAAGGCGCTTGCGCCTAAAGATCATCAGCGGCACTGTGTACAGCTTGGTCTAGTTCCTGTAGCCTCTCACTTGCTAGGACCTTGACTTTGTATTGTCCTTTATATGTATACTCAGACTGGCCTTGTGTCCTCTCCCAGTGGCTGGACTAGTAGTGCCGCCCTGCTCTTGCTCTTGCCTTGTCTGTACTCCTTCTGACTGGTCTCTCAGACCCTTGTCTCAGATGTTGGACTAGTAGTGCCGCCCTGAGCTGCTTGTTTAGGACATTCCCCTATGCAGTCTAGGGGGTGTGTCAAACATGTGTACTTGTCATGTTTGTATAGACTGTATAGGGTAGTCTCTTAGAGGGTACAACCCTGAGGTTTATACTTGTGTACTCTCTTTCTATCTAACATTCAACTCTCAATTTCTGACAGATACGCGGCGGCTGCAGCTCGACGACGCCGCCGCGACACCATTACGACGCCGCCACAGCGTGGCGTCGGTGCCACGGCTGCTCGTCGAAGCTGAGACGGCAGGACTAAAAAGCCACCGTGGCATCTTGGAAAAGATGCCAAGCGGCAGGCATGCGGAAAGCCGCAACGGCGGCGATGTAACAACGAGAACGCAGCGGAAGCGTAATGAGCAGGCCCGGGACAGGCGGTCTGCTCTGTCACCATGTCGAAAACTGAACTAGCAAGCAAAGAGAAGGCCGCCATGTGATGGCGGCCGAGGTTTAGCTAGGGAGATTGACGAGAGAGAAGGGAATCGATTAGGAAGAGAGAGGAGTACAAGGAGGGGATTGTACCCTCTACAGTAAGGTTCAGTAACAGCTACCAAGCCTACCAATGATATATAACTTAAATAATTATAGCACCTAATCCCTATAAGCACATATGCGCCTATATCCGGGGGATTACGGTAAGAATTATAAGACCCCTTATTCCTTCCGTTTATACCGGTAAGACAAACCTCTAAATTCTTAGGGGGTAGTGGACAAGACCCATGGGTCTTCTATCCGGGCGAATATGGTAGTCTGAAAAAAACAGAGAAACCTAAAAACGTTGTCTGGCCAAATCAGAGAAAATCAAAATCCTTGTCTGGAAAATCAGAGAAACCCGGAAAAACCTGTCAGAAAATCAGACAATCGGACAAAAAAAGTCTGATAATTAGCACCCTGTGTAGGAGCACGCCCTTATAATTCCCAGCGTTGTAAAATGCCGCAGGCTCCCTTAGCAACCTTCACAACCGGGCCCTTAGTGCTGTCAGCGACACATTGGTGCGAGCTGCAAACCGCCTCAACAGCTGATCAGCCAGCCCTCCCCCCTGCTCCCCATCCCCTTCCCCATCCCTTTTCACGTCCACGCAACCCGAATCTTCTTCCTGCCTATCACCCTGCCCCCCCACCGTCCCTCTGCTCTTGCCTGCTTCCACGTGGCCCCCACACGCCCCTCCTTTGCCCCTGCTGCCGCCCTCCCAGTCGCGCCAGTCGGGAATGAGCAGTGAGAGCAGCGCCACCAGCTGCCTCTTGGCCTCCGCTGCTGGCATCTGCCCTAGGGCTACCCATGCCTCGCGCCGCCGCCTGCTAGACGGATCCTCGAGCACGGGAGGGTTTGCACTGGCCTCGACACATGGGCCGTGTACTGCCTGTGTCTGGGGGTAGAGGTGTGTGGGAAGGGTTCAGAGGGTGCAGGTGCAGGGGAGGGGGGAGGGGAGGGTGGGGAAGGGTGGGGAAAGGTTGTGCAGGTTTTAAATGGGGAATGGCATACAGGAACCCAGATGCACTGAATCTGAAGACTGTTTGAGGAATTATTTGAGAATTCGCAGGGGAAGGTCAACCCTCTCGTAACGAACCCATGTCTGATTCACAATACTGCCCGCCTAGCCAGATGCATGAAGGAGTGAGTGAAAGGGTCAATGAACCCCCTAGGCAAATGGCCAAGGTGTTACCAACGACTGGTCAGCTCGACCAACATGTAAACGATATGCCCTTGGAGTGGCGCGCGTCAGAAAAGAAAACGATGAAAGAATCAGGGATAATGCGGAAATACTCACGCGCATGAGTGTTAGCCCAGAAATATGGCCTTGAGTCAAGAGGCGTGCGGTTGAAAGGAAACCATGAAGAGGATGGGGACGGGTTCACGCAGGGGAGCAACAATCGTTCCGAATCGCATACCTCTAACGCGTACAGCTCGGCGCGCTTCCCGTCTATCACGAACTGCAGAGAGGCGGATGGGCCCTTCCGAATGAAGCGCATGGCCGCGCGAAATCCCGCCTCCGCCGCAGCATCGTCCGCTACGGCGGCGCTGCCACTACCCAGAGAGCCGCTGCGTCGTGCGGACAAAATAGAATCCTTGCTCGACCCCATGGAAAATTGTGCGAAAAGTAGCGAAGGAAATGCCAATGAGGCGCACAACTGATTGTGTTGTGTGATGGACTCATTCAAGATTCTCTCTCCTGGTCTATTTTGTTGGAAATATCTCAAGGACTTCAGCGTTTCTGAAGTGTAACACTGTACTCGAGGAAGATTACAGGGGAGCACGCGAGTCAACGGAGGTTACACGAGGGGGCGGACAAAGAATGCGAAAGGACTCGAAAGGTCGCAACTGGAGGTTGCGACTGACCGTTACAACATCACGGATGGTAACCGAAGCGGCAATCGAGTCGCTGTGCGACTCGATAAACCGTTCCTGTAACTGTATTCTACAACTGCTTTCTTATCTTCTATATATTGCTGTATGCTTGTTTCTTTAATCAATCACTTGTTCTCACATACTAGTACAAGGGTTCAACTGCCTCAACTTCCGCTGCACTACTCCAAGTCTCAAGTCTCTACAAGCTGGGACTTAGTCTCTGCAAAAGATCCTAAGGGCTTTTTCTCAGCCCAACATGGTATGAGAGCTGGTCGGAGACCAAACTCCCAGCAACTACGCTCCATCAACGACCTGCAACTCAACTTGATTCAACAACTCCATTGATTACAAGACATGGACAACAAGGGCAAGAAAGTCTCTACGGGCTCACCCAGCGCCCAAGAAACTCAACACGGCAACTCTGGTCTGCACACCTCAGGACTGCAGACAGAGACCGGGACTACTCAAGAAACAACGGGAAGAGTACCAGAGATGGTGACTCCGTCTCCCTCTTCAAGTGTGGACCCGAATCTCATGGAGAGATTCTTCAGCTTCATGTCACACTTCGATCAGCAGCAGCAGACAAGGACACCTGCGCACTCAACACAGAGCAATGGAGGGAATATGGGATTAGCGCCGATGAGCCTCGACAACTCATCCTTCGGGCGACACAATCAAGCGCCTACCTTTGCGCCTTATCACTCTTCACCGGGGACGTTCGAGTTCATGCCGCCCCGTGCCCAACCAACAGCAGCTGCATCACAACAAACACCAAACGAGATTTTAAGTCTCCAGGCACAGTTTTCACACGTGATTAAACTGCAGACATCATCACCGTTCAACGGACACGACTTCTTTACCTGGAGCTTCGAGTTCGAGCTGCTGATGGAGGCCGCGCATCTTCTGGGATACTTCAACGGGTCCCTGCCATTCCCAAGCAACGGCACTGGGAAGGAACAAGAGATCTTCACGTATCAGTCGCTGCTGGCGTACACGGTACTCCTGAGAAACCTGTCACCACAAGAGCAGCAGAGCATCAGAACGTATCGGAGTTATGGAAACTCCGCGGAGCTCGCATGGCACCACCTCAAGTGCCTTTACCAAGCAAACGACAGCGTGACACAAAGCAGACTCATGCAACAGCTGACAACAATACAGATGAAGACCGGGGAAAAGGCGATGCAGTATATGAGTCGCTGCCAGACCCTCCGCGACCGCCTGCTTCGGTGCGGAGGAACGATCACTGAAGAAAGCTTCGTGACACTTGTCCTCGCCGGGCTCGGGCCAGAATGGAGAACCACACGATCACTTCTTCGAGCCCACGGAAGAATTTCGGAGATGCACCTCTGCGCCGAGCTTCACGCTGAACAACAGGAGATGGATCTGTTCGAGGAAAGACAACCAAGGAAGCAACAGCAGTTAGTCTTCTACACTCAAAGAAGAAATGACAACAACTACAACCGACGCAGCAAGCAAGATCAACGCGACAACCGAGGACTCACCATCGTGCCGCCGTTCTGCCACAACTGTCAGACTTCCGGGCACTCCAAGGTCAACTGCAACCGCCCTCGCGTTTACCGTGCAGCAGACCCACAAGTCGCTTCCACTCAAGCAAGTCCTCCAAGGCGCTCTTCAACATCTGCACAACAAACACCCAACATCATCAACTGCATGGTACACATCGACAACTGCGCACCCGCTTCACCACCCACTTACGCACCAGACGAAGAGGAATTCCCGCCGCCGCGCTCGCAAGGACTTCAGGTCAACCCGACATACGCTGCAGTCGCTAACGCCGAACCCACCGGGCGGAACACCTGGTTCTTGGACAGTTGCTGCGGTCAGCACATGTGCTCCTCCGGACGCTTCGTACAACACGAGCGACGCCTCAACCGCGACGTCGTCATCACCGTCGCCAACAACGAAAACCTGAAAACAAACAGACAAGGCGTGGTTCAGTTACAATCAATGGAGACAAACGTTATTCTTCAGCTCAACAAAGTCCTCATCGTCGACAATCTGGGATACAACCTACTAAGCGTAAGCCAACTAATGGCTAAGGGGATTCACCTGGAGTGCGACTCCTTCTCCAACGAGTTCCGCCTTTACCACGGGAAGGGCGGCCTCTTCATCGGTCGTGCCCTCCTGAAGTCCGGTGTCTTCGTGTTGGACTTCGTCCCCGACCGCGGAACTGCCGACAGCGATGGCATCGTATCGTTCGCCGCCTGGACTCACCCGCCGGATCTTGATCCCGACTTCGACAGTGACGGCTTCTGGCACTCCAACACCATACCTGCAGCAGAGAGAACACGAGCATTAGCAGTTATCAGACAAGAAAGACAAGTACCCGCAAGTGTCCCAACAAAACCATCACCTGCAGTATCGGCAGCAGGACCCAGCCGAGTACCACCACCATCAACACGAGGACCGCCAACGGAGGCAGACCAACTTATGCCCGCCACACGAGAAGCTTGTCGAAGTCCCGCCTCGGTCGTCGCGTTCTTCTCCAACGCCGACATCTACCACCGCTCGCCCGGTCACCGTGCTCCCGACGACATCTGGCACCAACGCCTCGGACACCCTGCAAACAGCACAATACTTCAAACAATCCAAGCAGAGGTGTTAGAACGTAACGCCCTTCTAACGACGAGCGGCCAAGAACTTCGCCGACCAAGAGCACGATGCTTCACGTGCCCCGAAGCAGATCTTCCTCATCAACCCTTCCCATCCCATCATAATCCAAGCGCGCCTGCATATGCAACGATGGAAAAAGTCTACAGCGACATCTTGAACATGCCTCGAGACGACACGGAAGCCGACTTCAACTACGTCATCACCTTCGTCGATGCAGCAACAAGATACACTTGGCATTACAACCTCAAGACGCGCGATCAAGCCTTCGACGCCTTCACAACATGGCTCCCCATCGCCGAGCGGGAATCAGGAACCAAGCTCAAAAGCTTCCAGTCAGACGGTGCCCTAGAATACCAGTCACAACGCTTCAGGACCTATCTGGCGGAAAGAGGAATCAAGCGCCTGGTGTCCCTACCATACGCTCACCAGCAGCAGGGGGTCGCCGAACGCATGAACCGGACCTTGCAGACGACGATGCGAAAGCTGCTCCTGGGGATGAGACTGCCCAATACACTGTGGCCAGACGCGATGACACATGCAGTCCACCTGCACAACCTGTTGTCCTCGTCATCGCTCCCCAACAACGCATCACCGCACCTGCTGTGGACGGGAAAAAGGGGCAGCACAAAATTACTTCGAGTTTTCGGCTGCATGGTACAATACAGACCCCACACAGCTCGAGCAGGACGCTTCACTCAACGAGCTCGGTGGGGACTACACCTCGGCATCGCCAAACATTTTCACGCGTGGAAGATTCTCGACATACACGACAAAAATACGGTGGCATCACGTGATGTTATCTTCTACGAGAGACTGACGCTGCAGCATTACCTGGACAACATTGCCAACTCAGACGACCCCACCGACGGCTTCGCGGGCCTTCGCTCCTTCGCTGACCATGCTGCCGAGGCTGACGCAGCAGAAGAAGACGTCCCTGGAGCCTCGGAGGCTGCCGGACCACTCCCCTACTGCTCCGTACCTGTTCCACTCGATGAAGATAATCCCCTCGATAGCAACAACCTCGACACCTTTTACCACTTCGCTGACCAAGGCTACGCTACACCACACCCCGTCGACTCGAATATTTCCGAACGCATCGGGCCAAACTTCTTACCCGATCCTGAAGACGGTGATGAAGCAGCTTATCCCGAGAATGAAAACTCCCCTCGACACACAGCCACGGGACTGCAGATCCTAGGACTATGGGTCTCCGTCCAGCACCCGCCGCCGCCTTCTCCGCGCGAGCCGTCGACCCTGTCGCAGGCTCTGGGGGGGGAACATAAGGCACAATGGAAGGAAGCGATGGAAAAAGAGTTAAAAGCTCTGCAAGACCGAGAAACATGGAAACTGGTACCTGCAACGAGCATCAACGGGAAGAACATTCTCTCGGGGAAATGGGTGTACCGCATCAAGACCAACTCAGACGGCTCCATCGAACGATTCAAAGCTCGATGGGTCGTACGAGGTTTCGATCAACGATACGGAACCGACTACACAGAAACCTTCGCTCCAGTCTCCCGTCACACCTCCCTGCGCATCCTACTCGCCATCGCGGCCACGAAGAAACTACCACTACGGCAAATCGACGTTGCAAACGCCTTCTTGTACGCACCTGTGGACGCCGAAATCTTCGTCGAACAACCCCACGGATTCATCGACGACCCTTCAAAAGTATGCCAGCTGGAAAAATCCCTTTACGGGATCAAGCAAGCCCCACGGCTCTGGCAGCAGCACCTTCACGGCCGGCTCGTAAAAATCGGATTCCTACAGTTACCACATGACCAAGGCATGTACCGACTACAGAAGGGAAGAGATTACATTCTGCTCATCGTCTACGTCGACGACCTGCTCTACATCGGTTCTACCACCGACATCGTCACCTGGTTCGAAGGGGAGCTGAAAAGGGGACCTAACGCTCACGGTGTCCGACGAGGTGACGCAGTACCTAGGACTGAACGTCGTCGAAGACGACACGGCGTTCTACCTACACGCTGGAAAGTACTCAAGCACCGTCGCGAAGAAATTCGGTCTAACACCGACTGCGGTCCCAACTCCCTACCGCTACGGGAACAACAGTAGCGCCTCCACAAAACTCCCCGCGAAACAAATCCAGGAGTATCAACAGAAGCTCGGCTGCCTACTATTCGCAACAGTAACCTGCCGACCCGACCTATCCTATAGTGCGAGTCAGCTGGCGACACATCTGAAGCAGCCGCAACAGGAAGATCTCGAAGAACTCAATCGAGCGCTACTCTACTTCGTCTCCACGCCGACGATCGGGCTCACCTACAGCAAGGCAACAACACCGTCCGTACGACTACTCGGATACGTCGACGCCGACCACGCGGGAGACAGCGAAAATCGACGGTCTAGGACGGGCTACATCTACCGACTAGAACCTATCGGAACTATCTCCTGGCAGTCGAGCAAGCAGGAGTTAATCGCACTATCCTCGGCTGAAGCAGAGTATATCGCCCTTTGTACTGCGACCAAGGAAGGACTCTACCTACGAGAGTTACTCGAAGAAGCGAAGATCGCGACCCTGCCCACCTTCTCACTCCTCTGCGACAACCAATCTGCGATAAAATCGCGAAACAAGGACGGCTTCGCCAACCGAACCAAGCACATCGCCCTGCGGTACTTCTTCGTCAAGGATGAAATCGCGAAGGGGAGACTTCAACTCAGTTACTGCCCGACGACAGAAATGGCCGCAGATTATCTGACGAAGAAATTGGCGAAAGCAAAATTCGACTACTGCATGCTCCTAACCGGGCAAACAAACGTCACCGGATCTGAACACTCCAGCACTCCAGAAACGAAGGGGAGTGTTGGAAATATCTCAAGGACTTAAGCGTTTCTGAAGTGTAACACTGTACTCGAGGAAGATTACAGGGGAGCACGCGAGTCAACGGAGGTTACACGAGGGGGCGGACAAAGAATGCGAAAGGACTCGAAAGGTCGCAACTGGAGGTTGCGACTGACCGTTACAACATCACGGATGGTAACCGAAGCGGCAATCGAGTCGCTGTGCGACTCGATAAACCGTTTCTGTAACTGTATTCTACAACTGCTTTCTTATCTTCTATATATTGCTGTATGCTTGTTTCTTTAATCAATCACTTGTTCTCACATACTAGTACAAGGGTTCAACTGTCTCAACTTCCGCTGCACTACTCCAAGTCTCAAGTCTCTACAGCTGGGACTTAGTCTCTGCAAAAGATCCTAAGGGCTTTTTCTCAGCCCAACACTAGCTAAACCTTGTGCCATTCTATGGCTTCCTAGCTAAGCTAGTCTTTTGACACTCCCCTGTAGTCTTCCTCGAGTGTAGTGTTACACTTCAGAAACGCTTAAGTTCTTTGAGATATTTCCAACAGTTGGTAGAAGGAAAGTTTTGGAGGATAAATAAACTGCACTGGTCACCAAAATCATCCAACTCCTCTCAAGAAAGTTTAGACAACTCTAAGGGAACATGGAGGTCTGTGAGAGGAGAGGAAAAGAGAGGAACATGTTGGATAATGGAAATGGTATAGTGGAAGCCTAGTTAAATAATACAAGCACGAACACGCTACAGACAGGCTTCGTCCCTAAATTCTGACCAACGCTTCATAGTATATGTGACTTAAAGCAGCAAGCATAAACCGGGCACACTAGAGGCCGGCAGGCAGCCTGGCAGGTGCAGCCGGTTAGCAGCAAAGATGATGAGCAGTTAGGAATCGCCACTTAGTCCTAAACCGGGGACTCGCTTTCTTTACTCCTTGTCTTTACTTCCATCTGGATCACGGCCCTGCTCTCGCTTTCTATAGGCGTCTTCAAGTTGCTTCCCCACTGAAATCGCTTGGTCCACCACTAGCCTCAGCGGAGGTAAGTTGTACGTCTGCGCGACGTATATGCCGAAGGTGGTTCCGAGACAGAAGGAGAATAACGACTTGAAGATCCCCATGGCTGGTCGCCTCGTCGACCTAAAAGCGGGATGCACCTGTCTGACCTAAAAAGCGCGGTGAATCTCGCGGAGGGGAGAAAGAGAGCTTGTGTTCCTCACAATAATAAAGACGTCGTCAAAATGGCCTTGGTGTCTATGTTGCTGTCGGTCTTCGGCTGGCCTAGGTTACGACAGCAGAACTGAGAGCGCCATGGTTGTTTTGGGGTGCAGCATCCATCTTCGCTTGTTCAACAAGCAAAATACTCTATAGAGCAGCATCCCTGGAGCAAATACGACAGGGACGTTTCTACAGGATGAGATGTACCAGCCACACCCTGCTCGCTGGCGAACGAATGATTTCAATGGTAACCAGTTCGGAAGCGAAATAACGAGCGCCACCAGCAGGAGTGCACTGCTGTCATTATCGAGTTTCGTGGAATTTCAACGATGTCGCTGTCAACTTTCCTGAGATTTCGTTTATGTCGTTTTCGACTTTCCTGGACTTCCGCATGCATCCTCTGCTCTGTCAACCAAACCCAGGGACTGTCGCCACTGTCGCTGTCAGCTCTCGTGGTCATCACTCATCACCTTGGTCATCTGCTTCGTAAAGCAGGAAACTTGGCTCGGCACCTCACCTCACTGATGTGACCAACAGCAGCCCCAAGCAAAGGAGGGGGCTTCTCCAAACCTCATGGCATCGCTTCTTCTGATCAATTTGCAAGATATGTTGCTGGGTGTCGCCTCTGGGAAACTAGTGCAGAGAGCAAAAGCCTCCAGCACTCACATGAGAGCCCACATGGCTGAACAATCAATGACAGCTTTGCTGCCATTAGGTCCCATTATGTCACATCTTTCCACTAAATCAATACCAGTTTATGCCATGGTATTTCCAGATAAGTTCAGGCCCATTATGTCACATCTGATGGTGTACATCTGCTGACCCTAAATGCCAAATAATTTGTGCAATGTCAGCAGCCATTCACCTCTAATAGCGGCCCCCTCAGAAAAACAGTACGAGTGTGTCACAAGCATACATACAGTGCTCTCGTGAGGTTTCGTGGCGTTTTGTGAACGTCCAGAACGGTCGCGTACAGTATGAAACACAACATGCTCTAAGAGAATTTCATTTTCATTTGAATGCGAAAATTGTACAAAACTGTGGGAGAAGGCAAAAAAACATATTTAAGAGCATCTAAGCCTCGTTAAGAGCGGCAACACCTGGCAACACCTTGCCCTCGAGAAGCTCCAGTGAGGCACCGCCGCCAGTGGAGATATGGCTCATCTGCTCCGCCACTCCCACCTTCTCAACCGCCGCCACGGAGTCACCGCCACCAATGATGGTGATCACGCCCTTGCCGCTCAGGTCCGCGAGCTTCTTGGCAACAGCCTCGGTACCGACGGCGAACTTGTCGAACTCGAAGACGCCCATGGGGCCGTTCCAGATGACGGTCTTGGAGGTGTCGAGCGCCTCGTTGAACGTCTTCACGGAGTCGGGGCCGATGTCCAGACCCATCCAGCCGTCGGGGATGTCCTTGGCCGACACAATCTGCAGGGAGGCACGAGGAGGCGAGTGGAGCAATAACATCAGGCAGAGCTCTTTCACGAATGACAATGTGAAGATTACATTGGGATTGGGATTGAGCTTCTCCATAATTATTGTTTCGGGAAAGAAATTGAGAGCGCCGAAAGACGTGTGGGGCGGTGGTGGCCAAACAGCGAGAGAGAGAGAGAGCGAGAGAGAGAGCGAGAGCGAGAGAGAGAAGTATTGGTGAGATTTCCTCGAGCTACGAACCTTGGAGTTGGCGTCGGGGGCGAACTTGTCGGCGATGACGACGTCGGTGGGCAGCAGCAGCTTGACGCCCTTGGCCTCGGCGGCCTTGATCAGGCTGGTGGCCAGCTCGATCTTGTCCTCCTCCACCAGCGACGACCCGGTCTTGTACCCGAGCGCGCGGTAGAAGGTGAAGATCATGCCGCCGCCCAGCAGAAGAATGTCACACTTGGCCAGGAGCGACTCAATCACGCCGATCTTGGACGACACCTTGGAGCCGCCGACGATGGCGGCGAAGGGGCGGGTGGGGCTGGTGACGGCGCCATCGAGGTAGTCGAGCTCCTTCTGGAGAAGGAAGCCCGCGACGGACGGCTTCAGGAACTCCGTCACTCCGGCGGTGGACGCGTGCGCCCTGTGCGCCGTGCCGAACGCGTCGTTGACGTACAGGTCGGCGTTGGCGGCGAGCTTCTCGGCGAACTCCTTGACGTTCTTCTCCTCCTCAGGGTAGAAGCGCACGTTCTCCAGGAGGACCACGCCGCCGTTGGGGAGGGCGGCGACGGCCTTCTCGACCTCCTCGCCGATGCAGTCGTTGGTCTTGGCGACCTTGATGCCGAGGAGCTCCGACAGGCGGTTCACCAGAGGGGTCAGGCGGAACTTCTCAGTCACACCCTTAGGGCGACCCTGGAATTATAAAAAAGGGAAATTGACGGAGGTGCAAAAAGGTTGAGATGAAGGGAGGATAAACGAGGAAATTTGGAAGCAAATAGAAGTTGTCACTCTAGATGGGTAGACAATGTTACGTAAAAAAACTGGCGATTTCGGCAATGTTAAGTCAGAGTGGATGAAAATGAACCTAGCAGTCCAAAGATTGCATCAATTCTAGGTGGTGATGTGGCTTACCAGGTGGGAGGTGAGGAGGACCTTGGCGCCCTTCTCCATGAGGTACTTGATGGTGGGCACGGCGGCGCGGATGCGAGTGTCGTCGGTGATGTTGAAGTCCGCGTCCAGGGGCACGTTCAGGTCTGCGCGCACGAACACGCGCTTGCCCTTCAGGTCCGCCTCCGTCAGCGAACCCACGCTCTTCTTCGCCATGGTTACCACACCGCGGGTGCCCTTGCCCGCCTTGGCGACGTGCGAGGCGACGGCGGAGTGGATGTCATGCTCGACGGCGAAAATGTTGGCGAACTTCTGGGTGTCCTTGTTACCAGCGACCAGGCCGTTGAAGGACCTGATGCCGGCGGACGCCCTGACAGAGCTGGAGCCGGCGCTGCTGCCCTGGGACAGGGCCGCGCGGGGCGCGACGACCACCTTGGAGGAGGTAGCGACGGAAGCAGCCATTCTCAGCGAAAGAGTGAGAAATGGATGAAAGGAGGTCGCAGGAAGCAGGAGACTAGCTGCTGCTCTGTAGATGCGAAGAAACGCCGTTCAGATTACCCGGGAAATGAGGCTTCTGGCTATTTATGGCGGAAGAAGCTGGCCTGAATGTGTGCAGTGCAGTGCTGGTCCGATGAAAGAATGTGCGCACTGTTCACAGTTGCTCCTCTCCTCCCCCCTCCCCTCTCAGCTCAACGGCTGGAAGGGAACTGGGAGAAGCGAGTGGCTGGGAGGGAGGCAGCCATGGCAAGCGAACGGCGAATTTGCTTCGCAGCAGTCGCAACGCAAGGACATGCTGAAGAGTGCGAAAGAGTTCTGACCAATGCCACGTCTGCAATGCGAATCGCTTCGAAAGGCCCAGAAAGGAAGGTCGTATGACAGGTCATCCACATTGTCACGCGCTACCACGAGTCTCCATATCCACACTTCTGTGCCTATCTGTGTCGAGGAGCTTCCGCGTGGCTTAGATCCAACTGATGTGGATTGAGTGACAGAACGACACCTGGAATGATGACATGGCGGATCTTATTGCATAGGTGTGAAAATGCCAGATTGTCCGTGACCGTCGCAATTGGCTGGTGTCTGGTGCAACTCCACCAGTGTCACAAATGGCCAACGCAGCTCGATAAGAGTAACCCACCACTATCACCGTTCAATCTGCATGATCTCACAAAACTACGGAAAAATACTTACAATCAGCTGCAAGAATCACAAAACAATTTATCATGAAAGTACTCAGCACTACCATGCAAGCAGTGTCACCAATGCTATCATTGCAATGTACATCCATACGCGCACAATGGCGTACAGTGGTGAGACGACTTTAACAAATCCATCCACCGGGGGCTACATCAACCGAAGCCGAAGCCCTCACTGGCTTCGTGAATGGCCAAGAGAAGCCGATCCCGCAGCTGTTCCTTGGACCCGTACTCAGGTAAATCCAATTGGTTGAAGCTGAATGGGCGATGACACGGAGGAACACGGGGGGAGCAGGCCAAAGCAATGCATAACTTGCTTGAGGGAGTGCTGGAGGGATGGATGCGAGAGGCGCGTGGAGCAAACAACGGGAACGGAGCAACTACCGTATAAGTGGGAAATTCTCGAGAGAGAGGAGGGGGAGGGAGAAACCGGAGGGAGATTGGTTTGGAGAAGAAATGCTTTGGGAGAGTGGGAGAGTGGGAGAAACAGAGCAATTGCGAGGAAGTGAGGAGTGGGAGAGGTAGCACAACGCACCATGTGTGGGCAGAGGGCAGCCTCTTGTTGTCGCCATACGCCTTGTGGATCTGGAACCGCTGCTGCCCGGACAGGCCCTGCAGCGCCTTAAAGCCCTCCAAAGGAACCTGCCAGGAAGGTGGAGAGGGCGCAGGCGTGAGACGAAAGACGCAGCACAAAAGCCAGGCACACAAGCCAAGCATGGGCAGGGGCAGAGTGGGTGGTGCATGCATGCATGGGCATCAAAAGCTGGATGGGTGCGAATGTGCCTCACCTTGGATGTGCCTGTGAGGGCGGGTACGTGCATGTGCTCTCACCTTAGATGTGCCGGTGCTCTCACCTTAGATGTGCCGGTGCGCTCACCTTAGATGTGCCAGTGCGCTCACCTTAGATGTGCCCGTTACAAACTGCAGCAGCCTTGCTCTGTCCTCCTTGGAGAGGTGCGCCACCACGTCCCAGAACCACTGCACCTGGGGGGACCCCGCCGTGTACCCCGTGTAGTCCGTGTTGCTGCGCAGGTCGTCGACTGGGGAGGGAGGCAGATGGGGATGAAAGGATGAGGGGAGAGGCAGGGGGATCAGGCAAGGAGGCGAGGTTGCTGAGTACCCTGCATAGTCAGTGTTGCTGCGCCGGTTGTCGACTGGAATCAACAGCTTTTGAGCAAATCAACAGTCTCAAGTCGTGGAGGTGGTCCTGCTCCTGACTCCAGCACTCGCTGTCAATCTCAGGCAGCCCTGAAACGAGGAGGTCTAGCTCCTTGTCATTAAACAAGGCGACCAGGCCATTGGGAATGAGCTCCGTGAAGCCCATCACACCTGAGTGGATGCAGCCCCCAACTCAGCACCACCACTCACTGTCTATTTCAGGCAGTCCCCAGATGAGCAGCTCCAGCTCCTTGTCGTTGAACATGGCGACCAGGTCCTTGGGGACGAGCTCGTTGAAGCCCTCGAGTACGGACACACAGTCACACATGCAAGCACTCACTGACAGCCCCATAACTCACTGTCGATCTCAGGCAGGCCGGATATCAGCAGCTCCAGCTCCTTGTCGTTGAACATGGCGACCAGGTCCTTGGGAATGAGCTCGTTGAACCCCTCCATGAAGGCGGCTATCTGCGGCCGGATGGCGGCTGTCATGCGGTAATCGGCCACGGCGTCCACATACTCGTGCTTGTTCTCCTCCGTCACCCGGATGTTGCGGCCTCCTGGGATGAGCTCATGGTCTGTCACCTGTTGGGGGCAGGGGCAGTGAAAGGAAGACATAGAGGAAAGGGATGGCGGCCAGTAGTCCGCCACTGCGTCCACGTACTCGTGCTTGTTCTCCTCCGTTACCGGGATGTTACGACCGCCCGGTATGAGCTCATGGTCCGTGGCCTGTTGGCAGAAAGCAGGGAAGACACACAGGGAGGGTGCGGCAGCAGTCATGCGGTAGTCTGTCAGCCACTGCATCCATGTGCTCATGCTTGCTCTCCTCCCTTGCTCTTTTGTTGCGGCCACCGGGGATGAGCTCATGGTCTGTCACCTGAGGGAGAGAGAAATGGGTGAGGCAAGAAGAGCAGGTCGTGAGGGGGGCCGTCATGCGGTAATCTGCCAGACTGCGTCCACGTGCTCGTGCTTGTTCTTCTCTGTTGCTCTTCTGTTGCGGCCACCGGGGATGAGCTCATGTTCTGTCACCTGTTGGGGCAGGGGGGACGGAGCGGCAGGGGAGAGACATGAGCTCGAGCGGATGGCGGCTATAATGCATTAATACCAAGCATGATGCAGGACTAATCAGCTTCTCCTTGTCACCGTGCTTGAGTCAAGAGTGCTCGAGACAAGATTGCTCGAGGCAAGAGTGCTCGAGTCAAGAGCCCAAGCGCCGTGCTCACCTCAGTGCGCTCGTACAGAATGCGCTTCTCCTCATCCGCGTCCATGCTGAACGTGAGGTCCAGAATGTCTGAGATGTCGTTCTGGCAGAGGGGGAGAGAGGGGGAGAGAGGGGGAGAGAGGGGGAGAGAGGGGGAGAGAGGGGGAGAGAGGGGGAGATGGGGAAGGGGAAAGAGGGGCAGGAAAGGAGAGGTTAGAGCACGGCATGGGTTTACAACCAATTGCGTTAGAGTCACGAATGTTACACCTGCCTGAGAGAAATGATCTGATATACGAGATGAAGAAGATTGTGATCATGCTCGCTTTCAAAATATGGCGATGTCACCTGATGAGAGCAGACATGACAACACGAATAGGTCATCGAAGCCTACAATGCATTTGCGCGCAACCACTACTCAACCCTGGACAGTTCCGCTGGCTAGATTCTATGGAGAGCAACTTTCACAAAAAAGACGCATCCAGCATCGCCGACCCTCTCACTCATCGTACTGCCCACCTAGATTTCATCATCCTCGCCCAAATTTCCTTGCTATTAATAGGACTATTCACCCACAGGTACCAGACCATAGTTTCTTTACGACCGTAGCATACCAACAGTTGGCTACAGCTAAGAGAGCTTGTGAGAAACATTGGCATGCATGCGGAATGTGAGATCCAGGCCACAGATGTCGCTTTAGCAAAACTGGGAGTTACCGGCACTTGAGATGGTGGGGCGTAGTATACAGTTGCTGGCTTGCAAACAGAACCTAATGTCAAACATGTAGTCATCATCCAGGTAATATATTTTCCGTGTTTTTTTCAAACCGCGGAAAAAATCACCTGGATGACCATATATCTGACATTAAATTCAATTCGCCCCACCATCTCCAGTGCCGGTGACTCCCACTTACCCCTCCAACAACAGGGCCACTAGCGCATTCGACTTTTGAGTCGACTCAACAGCCACTCCCCCCTCGAACAACAGCTGTACCACTGGCGCATTCACTGGGAACTCAACAGCATGCAACCGTCACCATACACCCCAGCGGCATGCATGCAGCACAATGTACACGGTTCATCCTCCCACCCCATCCCCCCACCTCACCGGTTCTTGTAGTAGTCAGGGTCCATAGCCTCTATGTCATTGTAAGTGACTCCAATGCACTAGCGGACACATGATAGAAAATGCCCTAAACGACACCCTTTCCCCACCTCGTCTCGAGCATCCACTGCAGGTTCTTGTAGTAGTCGGGGTCAACGGCCTCTATGCTGTGGAGAGTGACTCCAATGCAGTGAAGGGCACGGACGGAGCAAGCTTGCGACTAACTGCACAATACCAACCCCACAACTGGAAGAGCAAGGAGACCTAAGCGCACTCACCTCGAGCATCCACTGCAGGTTCTTGTAGTAGTCGGGGTCGATGGCCTCTATGTCGTGGAAAGTGACCTTCACGCCCAAGATGTGCTTGTAGAAGGAGCGCGTGAAATGCACGTCTAGCAGTTGACCATCGTACAGGGCCTTGGCCACCTGGTGGGGGGGGGGGAAGAGGGGAGGGGGAAAAGACAGGTGGAGAGTCATGAGGAAGTGACCTTCACGCCCAGGACGTGCTTGTAGAAGGAGCGCGTGAAGTGCACATCTAGGAGCTGACCATCTTACAGCGCCTTGGCCACCTGGTGGGGGGGGGGCGGGGGGAGCGGGGGGGGTGACCAGTGGGGAAAGAGAACAGGTGGAGGGTCGTGAGGAGGTGCCTTTGACGCCCAGGATGTGCCTGTAGAAGGAGCGGGCGAGCTGCAAGTCTAGCAGCTGCCTATTGCACAATGCCTTGACACACCTCGAGACACGGATTGGGTGGGTATTGGTGTTGGGTGGGTGGGTGGGGCGAGGGGGGAAGGGGGTTTGAGGAGCAAAAAGATGACCCTCACGCTCAGGATGTGCTTGTAGAAGGAAAGGGTGAAATGCACGTCAAATAACACTCACCACTCGGCCAACAAACTTGAAGTAGGAGAGGTGCCCCGGCTGCAGCACGGAGTTGGGGTTGGGCTGGAAGGAAGTGTCGTTGCCCACAGTGGTGAAGAGCAGCGCGCCCTTGTCAAACACCACGCGCGACAGCTGCTGGTACCACTCCCTCGTGAGACCGCCCGCATCGATGCCCTCCTCGCCTTGGAAGTGCACATTCAGCCGGCCTCGCAGCTCCTCTGCTGTGCGCATGCGCAGCTGAAAAGGACGTAGGAAGCAGAAAAACGGGGGGGGGGGGGGGGGGGGGGAGGGGAGGTTGAGAAAGGACGGACGTGTTGTTGACCAAGGCGCTGAAGAGCAGCGCGCCCTTGTCAAACACCACCCACGATAGCTGCTGGTACCACTCGCGAGTTAACCCGCCTGTGGCTATGCCCTTCTCCCTGGAAGTGCACGTTCAATCGCAACTCAGGTCCTCTTAAGTAGAGAGGTTGAGGGTAAGGAGGAAAAGGCGCAAAGAGGGGCACGTGGGAGTGAGAGTGAGAGTGGGGAAGAACAGGGCGCCCCTGTGGAACACCATGTGCAGCTGGAAAAGGCGCAAAGAGGAGGGGGGTTTGGGAAAGGGGAAGATGGAAGGAAAATAGCGGAGGAGTTTGAACAAGAAAATGAGGAGTTGAGAGTGGTAAGAAGCATTCTTATTCTCGCACTCTTAACGACTTCAGAACCCGGCTAAAGAAAAGAGCACACAAAGTCAAACCGCCTCGCCCAGTGTACGAGTCTTGTTGCCAAAGCCAAGCAGCCATGGGGGCTTGAGGCGGACCCAAGGGGAGCACACAAGGCAAAGAATTCTCACCTGGTTGTACGAGTCTTCCAGGATGTACGGCCGTCTGACTGTGATCCTGAGCGTGCCGTAGTGCGGCTGCTCATGCAGGTGCCGCATCCTGGACCGGAAGTAGGCGCGCTTGTTGTCAAAGTCCAGCAGCCAGGGCGACTTGAGCAGCAGGGCGAAGGAGCGCTCTAACAGGCCAGGGTTGCCGCGCACAAAAGCGTTGAGCAGGCGGCGGTGCCGCTCTGTGAAGCGCAGGAGAGCGGAGGAAGGGGAGGAGGGGGAGGGGGTGGAGGAGGAGGAGGGGATGCCTGCTGCTAGTGCTGGTGTTGTGATGGCTGTGGTGGTGGTGGCAGCAGTGGGGAGGGGTTCGACTGACACGGATGGAGTGACGGCTTGGCTTGAGCTTGGTTGGGCAACAACCTCTGCTGCTGGTACTGGTGTTGCTAGTGCTGCTGGTACTGGTGTTGCTAGTGCTGCTGCTGACACTGCACTGGTGCCAGGAGCAGCAGCAGCAGCGGGCCCAGCAGCAGCATCAGCAGCAGCCGGAGATGCATCAGCAGCAGGAGCCCCCCCAGCAGCCACCCCCTTCCCCTTGCCACTGGTCTTGTCACACAGCACAAAGAACGACTCCACAAATGGCAGCAGCTGCTGCGCTGCTGACGGCAGCGGCGGCACCGCCCCTCCTGCTGCCCCTCCCCCCACACCTCCTGCGCCATCCACCGCCGAACCTGCAGGCCCGGCCGAGGCAGAGGAGGCGGACAGGGCAGGGTGGTTCTTGTACCGAGCCTCCAGCTTGGCACAGCATTCAGATAGCACCTGCCAGAGGGGGTGTAGCGATGTGACAAGGTGGGCAACCACGGCCTGGCACTCCGCCTCTGTTGCTGGTGCTGAGGAAGATTCACGGTCCCAGGCGGGAGGGAGGGAGGAGGCTGGCTGTGAGAGGAGCGAGGTGAGGGTTTTGAGAACGCGGAGAGTGGCGGCTCCTGCTCTGGTTAAGCCCCATGGCTTGCCAGCCACAACCGCTAGTGCTGCTGGTGCTGCTGCTGGTGTTTCAGTTGTTGGTGCTACTGCTGCTGCTGCTGTTGTTGCTTCTGCTTCCTGCCCCTCCATAGTCTCTCTCCCACTCTCAGCTGCTGCTGCTGCTGCTGCTGCTGCTGCCACCTCTCCCTCCTCTCCTTCACCCTCCCCCCCATCCGCCCCCTCCACCACTTCCAGCAGCTCCCGCGTGGCCGGCGTGCTGAGCTGACGCGCCGCCTCTGCCAGGTCAGCAATGAACAGTTCGCGGTGCCTAGGGACCACAGAGGTGACGAGGCGCAGCACGGAGACAGTTTGCGAGTAGGAGGCGTCGGAGAGGCCCTCGTGGGCGAGGAGCTGGGAGAGAATGCGGAGGTCAGGAGAGGGGATTTGGAGGAAGACAGCCACTGGGAAGGGCACTGGGGGAGGAGGGGGTTGAGTGGCGGCCGTGGGAGGGGGGGCGAGAGCGGAAGCCGGGGGGGGAATGAAGTCACTCGATGGAGCAGTGGCGATTTCTGTTCCACCAGGCGCAGCAGCAGGAGGAAAAGCAGGAGCAGCAGGAGCAGGGGCAGCATCAGCTGTTTCTGCTGCTGCAGTCTGTTCAACAGCTGCTGGGGCACCTTCCTGGGCATCTCCTACCTCCTGTCTCTCCTCCTCCTGCCCCTCCTGTCCTGTCTGCCCCTCCCCTTCCCTTCCTCCCTCCCCTCCCTCTTCTCTCTCCCCCTCTCCCATCTCCACGTCTCTGCTTGCAGGTTCAGCCTCGGCAGCCCCCAGACCTGAATCGCTCTCCATCCGAGCCTCCGCCGCTGCCTCGGCAGGGCCTGCAGCCGCAGCTGTTGCCTCGGTAGCAGGTGTGGCAGCACCTGCGTCAGCTCCTCCTGTCAATCCTGACCCTGCTGCTGCTGCTGTAGTTGCTGTAGCAGCAGCAGGTGCAGCTGCCTCTGGCGCACTTGCTGCCGGCGTTTCTCCTGCTAGTTGCCCCTCAAGTCTAGCAGCAGCAGCAGCAGTGGCAGCGGTAGCCCTAGCCGTGTCAGCGGCAGTGGCAGCGGCAGAAAGAGCCTCCTCTGCTGCTGCCCGCGCTACCACCTCCATGAGTCCCAGCAGCTGCAAGGCACACAGAGGGAGGGAGACGGAAATGTGAGGTTTAAGAGGCGCCTAGCAGTGGCAGCGAGAGCCTCCTCTGCCGCCGCCCGCGCTACAACCTCCATGAGACCTAGCAGCTGCCCGGCACACAGAGGGAGGAAAGGAGCGGGAAAAAAGATGTGGCACTCCACAGGCCAAGCAACAAGGCTAGTGCGGTGGTTGTAATGTATGGACTTCAACTCTTGAAGAAATCATTCCTCAGAGTCCAAAGGCACCTTTTGAGTGGGAAAGCGTTGATTATAGTCAAGCACGGCTATGGGGAGGAAATTCGGAAAGGACAAGGGGAAAGAGGGTGAGGAGGAGGAAAACGGGAGAATACAACGATTACCACCCCCATATCCCCAAGAAAAGAACTGGCGCAGGAGTGACCGACTGACCTGCTCCAAGTGGGGCGAGCTGCGCAGGTAGAGAGGCTGCCTCAACAAGTGCAGCATCAGCACAAACGGCACCTCCCCTTCCTCCACCTCCCCCTCCTCCTCCTCCCCTTCCCTTCCCTCTCTTCTCTCATCCTTCGCTCCTCTGCTCACAACTCCCACCTCTACCATATCCCCTGCTGCTGCCGCCCCTCCTGCTGCCTCTTCTGGTACTTCAGTGATCTTAGCTTTGCCCTTCCGCTGCTCCCGCTCCTTCTCCCGCTCTTTCTCCCTCTCCTCCCTCTCCCTCTGCTGCTGCGCCGTGGGAGTGAGCGCCTCAGGGAAGAGCAGCAGCAGGCGTGTGGCAGCGAGGGAATGGCGGGAGAGGTAGACTAGAAGCTCGAGCACGCGGCGGGACACAAGGGGAGGGATGCCTGGGGCATGGGGGACGGGGCGTCGGGGGGGGGGAGCAAACAGTGGAGACCGTTTGAAGTTGCCTCAGAGCAGCAGCAGGCACGTGGCAGCGAGGGAGTGGACGGGAGAGATAGGCGAGAAGCTCCAAGACACAAGGAGGGGGATGCATGGAGGGGGTGGAAGTGGGTAGCACGAGTGGGGGATGCATTGGACTGGCAGCAGTACAGCTGGTGGGGCGGCGGGGGCATGTTTCTGAGGCGCCTCAAGAATAGAATCACATAGAGCGTAGTGCCCACATGCACAACCACAAACTGTTGGGTGGCTGGGGCCGCGCGTAGACCACGCTGGACTGGCAGCAGTACAGCTGGTGGGGCGGGGCTTTTCCTGTGGCGCCTCAAGAATACAAAAATACTAGGTACCCTGGGGCGGGCCCTCTTCCTGGTGGGTAGTGCCACATGCAAGGGGACTCACTGTTAGGCCGCTGGGGCCGCGCGTAGACCACGCTGGATTGGCAGCAGTACAGCTGGTGAGGCGGGGCGCCGTCTGCTGCAGGCTGAGCGTCAGAGGCAGCGCCCCCTGCGACCGCAGCAATCTGGTCCGTTGGATGCTGTCCCGTTGGGTGCTGGTCCGTTGGATCGGCGTCGGGTCGCAGCAGGTCCAGAAGGATGCGCACGAGGGCTGCGCGTGTGGCGGGGTGCGAGGCGAGGTTGGCCAGCAGGCGAGGCAGCAGCGCCTTCTGCAGGGGCTGGTGATGGGAGAGGGGAGGGGGGAGGGTTGGGTGAGAGAAGGGGATGGGTTAGGGGAGAAACAGGAAGCTAGCCAGGAGGCGAGGCAGGACGGACTTGTGCAGGGGTTGGTGGGGGGATCAAAGGGGAGGTGGGATGGGGAGATGAGCAAGAAAAGGGCGTCTGGTCGCAGCAGGTCCAGCAGGATGCGCACGAGGGCTGCGCGAGTGGTGGGGTGCAAGGCCAGGTTGGCCAACAGGCGAGGCAGCAGGGCCTTCTGCAGGGGCTGGTGGGGAGGGATTAGGGGGGGAACGGGGTGAGGAGAGAGAAAGTAGGTGAATGAGCGGCTCACCTGTGGGAAGCTCACCTGTGAGATGCGTAGCAGCCGAATGAGCGCCTTGAGCGCCCTCTCATCCACCACAGGCGCCTTCTCCTCCTCCCCCCCCTCCCCACTCCGTCTCCCTCCCCCCGCCCCTGCCGCTGCCCCCGCCCCCTCCCTCTCCCTCCTCCCCGCCCCCACCCCATTAAACCCTCTAAACCCCTCTCCCACCCCTCCCTCCCCCCCAGCGACTGCAAAAGGATGCGGGGGGCGGCGGTGGGCGGTGGTGCCGCTCGCGACAGCGGGGGAGCGGCGGATGGGCCCTCCGAACATGGCAGGGTGGTGGTGGGGGTGCGCGGGGTGGTGGTGCTGCTGGTGCCGCGCACTGTACTGCTGCATTGCCCGCTCTCTCAATAGCTGAGCTTCGGCCAGGAGAGCGGGGGGAAGGGACGCTAGCACTGCTTCGGATGAGGTCAGGAGGACCTGCGGGGAAGGCCCAGGGAGAGGGGGGGTCGACAATAACAAAGGAGCATTGGTTATTGAGAATTCTCAATAGGAGACGAGAAGCAAAGCGAAGGGGAGAGAAGTTAGCCACTAGTGGAGCATTTTTCAAGTGAGGAGTGCAAGGAGAGCAGAGAGACACAAAACACAGCCGAGACAGAAGTATAAGACCCACACAAAGAACACCCGTGAAGAAAGGAACCCTCAAACGTGCACACCCTCAAACGGGCTGTAGTGGCACGGGCAATAGTGGCACGGACAGCAGTGGCACCGGCGATAGTGGCACGGGGGGTAGTGGCACGGGCGGTAGTGGCACGGGGGGTAGTGGCACGGGTGGTAGTGGCACGGGTGGTAGTGGCACGGAGGGTAGTGGCAAGGGGGGTAGTGGCACAGGGCTAGAGGCAGGGGGAGCAGTGGCACGGGGTAGTGGCACACGGGGCAGTGGCACGGGGGGTAGTGGCACGGGAAGGAAGGGAAGCTAGCAAGGGAAGGATGAACAGTGCCATGAGCAGTTGGGTAGGAGGCGTACCCAGCCACCATAGGAGCCACTTGCATGGTCCCAACACTGTGGTCTTGGTGCTTGGGGGCTCCAACCACATCTGGGTTGGATTAACACCCCTTGCACTTTGATGTGTACACCACAAGTTGGTGTACACCTAACTAGCATACTAGTCTAGCGTGTTATTATCGATCTATTATCTAACAAGTGGCACGGGCAGTAATGGCACGGGGAGTAGTGGCACGGGGCATAGTGGCACGGGGCGTAGTGGCGTACCTGTCCATGTCCACTAGCAGAGCACCCTGGATATCACTTCCAAACACCAGACGCAGCTCACCTCTGCTCTGAGCTCCGCAGGGGAGGTGGCGATGATAGACGGGCTGTCAATGTCCACGGGATGCCCATCCGTGCCCATACGAGGCACCTCAAGAAGAATTCTCAAGTGCACACACAGACTGACAGACAGACAGACGGACACAAAGGCACACGGACAGTACCTCTGCTCTGAGCTCGGCAGGGAAGGTGGCGATGATAGACGCGCTGTCCATGTCCACGGGGTGCCCATCCGTGCCCGCAGCAGCCGCAGCGGCCATCATGCGCTGCGCCCGCTGCTGCGCCAGCACCTCCGCCTGGATGTCCGGCGGCAGCGCCGCCAAGAACTCCGGGTCCAACTCCCCTGCGTCCTCCCCTCCCAACCCCTCCCCTGCTGCCATCCCCCCTGCTCCCCCTGCCCCCCCCGCTCCCCCTGCTCCGCCTGTCCCCCCTGCACCTCCTGCTGGTCCTGCTCCCGCTGCCCCCCCTGCTCCTGCACCCCCCGCAGCACCTTGCCCCCCCTGCGCCTGTCCCTGCGACTGCGCTGCTTGCTGCTGCGCGCGTCTCTGCCGGGCCTGCCTGGCAGCCCGCTCCACCTGGAAGGACGCCAGCACCTCCGCCCTCAGATCCTCTGGTAGAGCCTCCAGGAACGTAGGATCAATCTCAGGCAAGTCCTCTTCCTCTGCTGCAGCACCACCTGAAGCACCTGGCGCACCTGAAGCCCCACCTGAAGCTCCACCTGAAGCATCAGCTGCGGCTGAGACAGGAGCGGCAGGTGCAGCGTCAGCAGTGGGGGCCGGGGCAGTGGGAGCAGAGGCAGCGGTGGCAGCAGGACCGGAGGCCGTGCCGGCAGCAGGGGCAGAAGGCTCCTCACCTTCGCCTTCAGTCACTGCTGCAGCTCCACCTGCTGCTGCTGCTGCTGCTGCTGCTGCATCTTCACCAGCAGCAGCAGCAGGGGAGAGCGCTGGCACCCCCTCACCAGCTGTGACCTGCTCCTCCCGAGCCCCTCCCACTTCCATGCCTGTCATCTCCACTGCATCTAATGCTGCACCTCCTCCCGTAACTTCAGCTGTTACTGCTGCTTCAACTGCTGGTACTTGTGGTGCTGTGCCCTCCTGTTCTGCACCAGCTGCTGCAGCCGGCGCCACCTCTCCATCTAAGCCCGGCACAGTTGGAGCAGCTGCTGTAGCCGCTACAGCTGCAGGAACAGCCACAGCTGTAGCAGCAGCAGCGGCGGAGGCGGCGGCTGCAGCAGGAGCAGCACCAGCAGTGGCACCGAGCAGCAGCATGTCATCATGGCCGTCGATGCTACCTACCTCAACCTCGAGACTCCGCAGGCTCTCACCTGCCGTGAACCCACTTCCCCCGCTGCCCTGACTCGCCACTTCCACTTCTGCTTCCACCTCCCTCTCCCTCTCACTCCCTCTCTCGCCCATCTGCACATCTCCTGCTGCCCGGCCCTCTTCTCCCCCCTCCCCCCGTCCATCCCGACCTGCTTCGGCCTCTGTGGCTTCTGCTTCTATTTCTGTTTCCACGTGTGCTTGTGCTTCTGCCCCAGTGCCAATTTGAACGCTGTCTGCACCTGCCTGCTCTCCTGTTGCTTCTCCTGCTCCTGCTGCTCCTGCTGCTTCTGCTCCTGCAGTTGCTGCGGCTTCTCCTGCTGCTCCTCCCGCCCCACCCTCTGCTGCACCTGCACCTCCCCCACTCCCTCCTGCCCCTGTGGCCCCTCCACTGCCTTCCTGCCTCGCCTCCCTCTCCAGCTCCCCCTGCTGCTCCATCTGCTGCTGCTCCTGCCTCTCCCCCTGTCGCTGTTGTTCCCCTCCTCCTCCTCCTACCGCCCTCCCCTGCTGCCTCTCCCCATTCCGCCCCCCACTTCCACCTCCCCGCGCCCCTGTTTCTCCTCCCTCTCTCCCGCCCCCTCGCCCTGCGTCTCGCCCCCCCTGCATGGACCGCAGGAAGGCACTCTCCAGCGCCTGGGCAACAGCAGCGCCCGTGCCTGCCGGCTGCGGTAACCCATCATCCGTCCACCGATTCGCCCGTCCAAACTCCCCTCGCCCCGCCGCGCCCCCCACCACGGGGCCCAGCCCACTCACCCCCATCGCCCTCGCTCTCCCTGGGTCAAACTCCACTGCTGACGGATGCCCCACCCCCATGCCACCCATGCCGCCCATTCCCAAGCCGCCCATGGCTCTGGGATCTAGCAGCCCCCTGGCTTGCAGCATGTCCTCCAGAAGCGGGTTCTCATATGCCATCATGAGCGACGCCACCTCCCTGGCAAAAGCCGCGTCTAGCTCCATCCCGCCGCCTGGCCCCCCTGCGCCCCCCACCATGCCCCGCATCCCTGCCAGCAGGTTTAACAGGTGCGACCCAGGCGCCGCCGCTGCATGAGCAGACGCGGATGCGGAAGCAGACGCTGGGTCTGGTGCCGCACCAGGGGCGAATGGGCGGGCCAAGAGAGGGTGCATGTGCAGCGGGCCCGCGCCTGTCCGCGCTAGTTGCCCCTGCCCCTGCCCCTGCCCCTGCTGCTGCAACAGCTGCTGCTGGCTCTGCAGCGTGCTTCTCACTGCCGCTCTGCGCTGGTGACTTGCCAGGTGCCGGCCCCACCCCCACACCGGCTCATTCATGTCGGCATACAGGGGGTCGCTCAACACATCCCTCTGCATAAACCCTGGCAGGTCCATTAGCCCAGCCACATCAGCCCCCCCTGTGAGCAAGTGCACATGGTTGGCTCCTGTAACGTCGTCACGCCACCTCACCTCGATGAACCGCGCCCCGTCCTCCCAGTCCTCTAGGTCCTCGTCGTCTGGGTCCTCCTCGTCCTCGTCCATGTCGTCATCCTCATCCCCCTCCTCGTCCTCCTCCTCCTCTTCCTCGGCCAACTCACGCTCCAAGTCATGCCGCATGGCGCGTGCTGCTGCCGCCTCGTGCTCGTCCAAGTCATCCCCCAGCACGTCTGGGGGCAGATGCCCGTTGTCCTCCCCTCCAAGCCCATGCCCATGCTCCTCGTCCTCATCCTCCTCCTCATCATCCTCCTCGTCTTCCTCTTCCTCCTCTATATCCTCGTCCTCCTCCTCCATCCCCTCCTCCATCCCCTCCTCCTCCTCCTCATCCTCCTCCCCGTCCTCCTCCTCATCCTCATCCTCATCCTCATCCTCCTCGCCGTCCTCCTCTCCCTCCATATCCCCATCCTCATCCTCCTCCCCATCCTCCCCATCCTCCCCCATCCCATCAAAATCTCTGATCTGAAACCTAATCTGCATGGGCCCTCTCATGCCCCCCCCGCCCTCCACCCTCCTCATGATCGCCTCTGCCTCATGCGCCATGCCCCCTCCCTCCTCCTCCTCCTCCCCCCCATGCCTCTCGTCCTGCTCCATCGCCCTTCTCCCTCCCGCCCCTGCTGCTCCCGCCTCCTCTCCTCCATCCTGGCTCCCCTCCTGCCTCCCCTCTCGATCCTCCCCTTGCACCCTTTCGCTCGGGGCGTCTGTTCCTGCCTCTCTGCCTCCAGCAGCCGTTACTCTCCCTCCCTCCCCACCAGCATCCCCCATGGCAGTATCCGTGCCACCTGCCCCTCCTGCTTCGCCCCTATCCACACCTGTATCCGCCCCTGCTGCCGCCCCTTCTGCTGCTGCTTGGCTCGGCACCCCTCCAGCCCCTGCCGAACCTCCTTCCTGCCTTCCCGAACCTCCAGCCCGGGTTCCCTGCGATGCAGCCACACCG
>BQMB01001869.1:0-102695 GCA_027943415.1 Closterium sp. NIES-67
TCGGATTCTGCAGGGACCTTCGGGACATCGAGAGGCCTGCGTCGCAAATGCTTTCCTGTACGCACCTGTAGACGCTTGAGATCTTTGTCGAGCAACCCCACGGATTCATCGACGACCCCACAGTATGGCAGCTGATAAAATCCCTTTACGGGATCAAGCAAGCCCGCGGCTCTGGCAGCAGCATCTTAACGGTCGCCTCGTAAAAATCGGATTCCTACAGCTGCCGCATGACCAAGGCATGTACCGACTGCCGAAAGGGAAGAGAGTATATCCTACTCATCGTTTACGTCGACGATCTGCTCTACATCGGTTCCACTACCGACATCGCCACCTGTTCGAAGGGGAGCTGAAGACAACTCGGCTTCTACCTACACGCTGGAAAATACGCAGGCCACTGTCGCGAAGAAATTCGGTTCTAACGCCGACTACGGTCCCGATCCCTACCGCTACGGGAACAACAGCAGCACCTCCGCAAAACTCCCCGCGAAGCAAATCCAGGAGAGTATCAGCAGAAGCTCGGCTGCCTACTATTCGCAGCAGTAACCTGCCGACCCGATCTATCTTATAGCGCGACCAACTGGCGACGCATCTGAAGCAGCCGGAACAAGAAAATCTCGAGGAACTTAATCGGGCACTACTACTTCGTCTCCACGCCGACGACCGGCTTACCTACAGTAAAGTAACGGCATCGTCCGTACAACTACTCGGATACGTCGACGCCGACCACGCGGGAGACAAGGAAATCGACATCGAGAACGGGCTACATCTACCGACTAGAACCTATCGGAAACTATCTCCTGGCAGTCGAGCAAGCAACTAATCGCACTATCTTCGGCTGAAGCAGAATATATCGCCCTCTGTACTGCGACCAAGGAAGGACTCTACCAACGAGAGTTGCTCGAGAAGCGAAGATTGCGACCTGCCAGTCTTCTCACTCCTCTGTGACAACCAATCTGCGATCAAAATCGCGAACAAGGACGGCTTCGCCAACCGAACCAAGCACATCGCCCTGCGGTACTTCTTCGTCAATGATGAAATCGCGAAGGGGGAGACTTCAACTCAGTTACTGCCCTTACGACAGAAATGGCCGCAGACTATCTGACGAAGAAATTGGCGAAGGCAAAATTCGATTACTGCACGCTGCTGACCGGGCGACAAACGTCACCGGATCTGAACACGTCAGCACTCCAGAAACGAAGGGGAGTGTTGGAAATACCTCAAAGGACTTGAGCGTTTCTGAAATGTAACACTACACTCGGAAGATCGCAACGGGTACGCGAGTCAACGGAGGTCACACGAGGGGATGGACAAAGAACGCAAAGGGACTCGAAGGGTCGCAACTGGAGGTTGCGACTGACCGTTACAACTGCACGAATGGTAACCAAAGCGACAATCGAGCGACTCGATAACCGCTCCTGCAACTGTATTCTACAACTGCTTTACTTTCCTATTTTCTATATATTGCTGTATGCTTGTTTCTTTAATCAATCACTTGTTCTCATATACTAGTACAAGGGTTCAACTGCCTCCAACTTCCGCTGCACTACTCAAGTCTCATTCTTCAACTGGGACTTAGTCTCTGGAAAGATCCTAAGGGCTTTTCTCAGCCCAACAGAATGCATACATCTGGGTCAGGCCTGTCGCTATCAGGGTATTTTACCCTGATTCCCTGATTTCACAGGGTATTTTTTTGGCCAACCTTAATTTTCAGGGTTGGGCTTTTTTTAACCCTAACGTCTTCAGGGTTGTATGTCTGTGAACACTTTGAATTTCAGGGTTTGCGTTATCCAACACTGAGTTTTCAGGGAGTAACGCGTACGAACCCTGAGTGCGACATCCATGTAGCTCACAATGCGGAAATTTAGTCGAAGTCCCCAATCTCCAGAGACATTCCCCCCCACACACAAAACCTACAAAAATTGGTGAAGTCCTCAAACATTCCCTCACACACCAAGCAACCCACAAAAATCGGCTAAGTCATGTGTCGTACAGACATCCCCCTACACACCTAAACAACAACCCACCAAAATTAACTAAGTCTTGATGGGCAGTGACAGCACCAAAAAAAAAACGGCTTAGTCCTATTGTACACAAGTTATTGTCAAACATGTGTATTTGTCATGTTTGTATAGACTGTATAGGGTAGCCTCTTAGAGGGTACAACACTTAGGTATATCTGTGTGTACCCTCTCTCTAACATTATTTCACTTATTCAGTTTTGATATGGTATCACACAGTTTGCTTAGTCGTAAGATTCGGATCTTTGATATGGACATGGATGCCATTGTTTCTGCTCTGCATGTGATGTATGCTGATGACTCTAGTGTGCTTCCCGCTTATTACTCACTGTTGCCTAGTGTAGGTGTGCCTAGTGTACCCTCCCCTGCTGCGTCAGGCGTAGGATCCTCTGCTTTGTGTAGTCTTGGTGCTTCCGCCGTCGTTCCGTCGCCAGACGCCTCTGCTTCGCTTTCCTTTACCTTGGACTCTGGCGCTTCTCGGTGTTTCTTCCGCGACTCCACCACCCTGACGCCGCTTCCCGTCCCTGCTGCCGTTTCTCTCGCTGACCCTCTGGCGGTCCGGTAGTCGCCCCGCAGTTCCACCACCCTTCCCTGTCCGGCGGTTCCTTCGGGCACTCTCACAGGTCTGCATATCCCCTCGTTCTCCAGGAACCTAGTTGGTGTCGGCTGCCTGCAGGACCTTGGCGTCACCACTACGTTCCCTGGTCACGAGCGGTATGCTGTCTGTACCGAGGCCGCACTGGTGCCCCACTGTCCACGTTCCCTCGGGACCCGGTGTCCGGCCTGTTCACTCTGCACACCGTGACCCCCCGGCTGGAGCGCTCACCCAGGGTTGCTGCCGCCTGCTCCTGTCGGTCCCTCACTCACCCGACCCTCCTTTGGCACCACCGCCTAGGTCACCCTGCGCTCCCGCGTCTGCGTCACATGACCCAGCACGGTCTTGTCCTTGGTCTCCCAGGTTCTCTCCCTGCGTTTCCCTCCTCCCAGCCCCACCTTGCACGCCTTGTGTCGAGGGTCGGCTTCGCCGTGCCCCTCACTCCTCCTCGTTTCCCCCTACCGCCGCGCCGTTGCAGACCCTGCACCTGGACGTATGGGGCCCCGCCCCTGTCCCTGGGCCGCGTCGAGAGCGCTACTTCCTTGTGCTTGTCGACGACTTCACTCGCTACACCACAGTCTTTCCCCTTGAGCGCAAGGCCGACGTGCCTGGCGCTCTCATCCCTTGGCTTGTCTCTGCGCGTGTCCACCGCGGTCTCCCTGTCTTGCGTCTTCACTCAGACCGTGGTGGCGAGTTTGCCTCAGGTGTCCTTGGTCGCTTTTGTCGTGCGGAGGGCATCACCCAGACGTTCACCCTACCGGACTCCCCACAGCAGAATGGGGTCGCTGAGCAACGCATCGGTTTGGTCATGGAGGTGGCTCGCACCTCCATGATCCATGCCGGTGCACCCCATTTTCTGTGGCCGTTCGCTGTGCGCTACGCTTCTCACCAGCTTAACCTGTGGCCGCACCCTCAGCAGCCGCAGGTTTCGCCGACCCGTCTTTGGACTGGGTCTCCTGGTGACGCGTCTGCGTTCCACGTCTGGGGCTGTCTTGCTCACGTCCGTGCCTCCGGCACGGACAAGCTCACTGCCCGCACCCTTCCCTGCGTCTTCCTCGGTTTTCCCCCTTGACGCGTCCGACTGGCACTTTTACCACCCGCCGTCTCACCGCTTCTTTCACTCTCGTGACGTCACCTTTGACGAGTCCGTCTCCTACTACCGTCGCTTCCCCCACCGTGGTCCCCCAGTTACTCCCCCTCTATTCCTGGTCCCTCCTTCCCCGGTAGTCCCTGCCCCTCCTCCTCCTCCTCCCCGTCCCGCCCCCTCTGGTGTGTCCCACGTCACCCCCTTCCGTCGGTGGACCCGGTGGAGGAGCCTTCTGACTCTGGTGGCCCTCCTGTTCAGTCCTCGCCGGCCGCCCCTCCCCTAGCGTCCCCTCCCCAGTCCCCCCCTCCACCGCCTCCGCCGCCGCTGCAGCCGTCGTTGTCGCTGCCGCCGCCGCCGCCGC
Source organism: Closterium sp. NIES-67 (assembly GCA_027943415.1). NCBI lineage: Eukaryota > Viridiplantae > Streptophyta > Zygnematophyceae > Desmidiales > Closteriaceae > Closterium > Closterium sp. NIES-67. The sequence goes on from BQMB01001869.1 coordinate 4,062, forward strand.
CGCCGCCCGCGCCGCCGCCGCCGCCGCCGCCGTCGCAGCACCCGTTCGCTGACTCTGGGGGTGCTCGTCCCGGTAGCCCTGGGGGTGGTCCCTCTGGGGGTGCTGGTGTGGGAGAGTGTCGGGGTAGCCGAGGAGCAGCTAGCGGTCCCGGTGTTGCCGTTGTGCCGCCGCAGCAGCAGTCCCCGCCGGTGTCAGCCTTCGCCTGCTCGGCCTGCCGTCCCCCGACCCTGCGTCGGTTCCTCCCCGACCGTCTCCTCCTCTTCCTGCCTACGGCCCTGTTTTCCCTCCGCCGGACTCGTCCCCGCTCGTCTCCCCCCTCGTTCCCCTCCTGTGTCCCCTCCTCTGTCTCCTGACCCGACTCCTCCGTCGCACGTCTGGTCTCACCGTCCCTCCCGTGCTCGTCCTGCCTCCCCTGTCCTGCGCTCCCACCCTATGTTGCTTCGTTCCCCACGCGTCTCGTCCTCCCCTTCTGCCGTCGCCTCCTCTTTCCTCCCTTGTTGTTGCACCCCCCCCGCTGTCTGACTACCTTCGTGCCGCTCGTCCTCTTGTTCCTCGCGTCCTTGCCTCTCTCGTTACCGACCCGTCTGTTCCGGCCTCGTGCCTTGACACCCTTGTTGCTGCTGTCGCTGCCTTCGCCTCTTCCCGCCGCCTTGACTGCGCCTCCGCTCTGGTCTCTGACCCTGCCTGTCCTCCGTCTGTCGGGGGTGCTCCTGCCCTTGGCAGTGACGTCCTGGAGGACCGCCATTTCGAGCTTGCTTTCCTCTCCGAGGCTGCTCCCCATCTCTGTTCCATGCTGCTAGTCCCTGAGGGTGACCCAGACGCTTTTGACATCCCGACCCCTCGCACTTACGCTGAGGCGACCTCGGGACCCTGGGCCTCGCAGTGGATAGCTGCCATGGAGCAGGAGATGGCATCTTGGAGATCCACCGGCACCTTCGTCGACGCAGTTCCCCCGCCTGGGGTGAACGTAGTCGATGGCCGCTGGCTCTTCAAGGTGAAGCGCCCTCCTGGTGAGCCGCCTGTGTTCAAGGCGCGCTACGTGGCTAGAGGCTTCAGTCAGCGCGAGGGGGTGGACTTCTTCCAGACCTTCGCTCCGACCCCGAAGATGACTACTCTTCGGGTTCTATTACACCTAGCTGCTCAGCGTGACTACGAGCTTCACTCCCTCGACTTCTCCACTGCCTTCCTTCAGGGCAGCCTACACGAGCAGGTCTACCTACGTCGCCCTCCGGGCTTTACTGGCACCTTCCCTCCTGGGACCCAGTGGCTCCTGCGGCGCCCCGTCTACGGCCTGCGCTTGGCTCCCCGTGAGTGGCACGACACTCTCCGTGCTACGCTTGCTGACCTGCAGTTCTTTCCGTCTTCCGCAGACCCTTCCCTCTTCGTTCGTGCTGGCCAGACTCCGTTCTACATCCTTGTTTACGTCGACGACCTGGTCTTTGCCACAGCAGACAGGGACGCACTGGCCTCCGTGAAGGCAGAGCTGCTGAAGAGATACACCTGCACTGGCCTTGGAGAACTGCGCCGTTACCTTGGCTTGCAGATCTCCAGGGACAGAGCTGCGCGCACCATCACCCTGAGTCAGTCACACTTGGTGCGCCAGGTCCTTCAGAGGTTCAGCCTTCAGTTCTCCTCTGCACAGCCCACCCCTCTGCCTGTAGACCACAGGCTCTCCGCTCCAGTGTCTGAGGAGTTGGTAGAGCCCAGCGGCCCCTACGCAGAGCTGGTGGGTTGCCTCATGTACCTGATGACTTGCACTCGCCCAGATCTCGCATACCCTCTCAGCATCCTGGCTCGCTTTGTGGCCACAGGCAGACACCGACCGCAGCACTGGTCTGCCGCTAAGAGGGTTCTGCGTTATCTTGCTAGTACATCAGGCATGGGGTTAGTGCTAGGAGGACACACAGACGCTTCGTGGGCAGACGACGCTGAGACACTCAGGTCTACCCAGGGCTACTGCTTCAGCCTTGGCTCAGGTGCCGTCTCGTGGAGAGCTACTCGCTCCTCGTCTGTGGCGCAGTCCAGCTGTGAGGCTGAGATCTACGCTGGTGCCATGGCGGCACAGGAGCTCCGCTGGCTGACCTTCTTGCTCACTGACTTAGGTGAGCGGCCTAGCTCTGCCCCGGTCCTGTTCGCTGACAACCGGGCTATGATCCTCCTGTGTCAGGAGCCTCGACTCGAGGGCAGAGCGAAGCACATTCAGCTGCAGTACTTCCTCCTGCGTGAGCTACAGCAGCGACGTCAGGCTCGCGTAGTACACTTGGCCTCAGGTGCCAACACGGCTGATATCTTTACGAAGGCGCTTGCGCCTAAAGATCATGAGCGGCACTGTGTACAGCTTGGTCTAGTTCCTGTAGCCTCTCACTTGCTAGGACCTTGACTTTGTACTGTCCTTTATATGTATACTCAGACTGGACTTGTGTCCTCTCCTAGTGGCTGGACTAGTAGTGCCGCCCTGCTCTTGTTCTTGCCTTGTCTGTACTCCTTCTGACTGGTCTCTCAGACCCTTGTCTCAGAGGTTGGACTAGTAGTGACGCCCTGAGCTGCTTGTTTAGGACATTCCCCTATGCAGTCTATGGGGTGTGTCAAACATGTGTATTTGTCATGTTTGTATAAACTGTATAGAGTAGCCTCTTAGAGGGTACAACACTTAGGTATATCTGTGTGTACCCCCTCTCTAACATCATTCACTTATTCAATTTTGATACTCATGGTAAACTTTTTTTTCCATTCGACTGCTCAGGGTGCTTTTTTTGAAACGACAGCCCTGATCTGGGTATACGGTAATAGAATCTGTATTCTACACAACTGAACCCACCCTGAACCAACTATTTTACACTATATTCTACATTATACGGCGTAATCTTGCATGTTGCCGGCCGGGCTACCACATCCTGGTGCAGGCCTTGATGCACACTGGCCAGTCCAGAGCCATCCATGCCCGAGCAGATGGTGCTGCTGCAAGAAGCAGGAGGCGCACAACACACCCATGCCCATCCCTTGTGCACCTTGCAGGTTGATCCCATCAGCACTATGTGTGCAGGCATGCATGTACCCATCCATGCCCACACCCATGGCTGCGCTGCAAGCTGCTGTGGCCCATGTTGGGCTGAGAAAAGCCCTTAGGATCTTTTGCAGAGACTAAGTCCCAGCTGTAGAGACTTGAGACTTGGAGTAGTGCAGCGGAAGTTGAGGCAGTTGAACCCTTGTACTAGTATGTGAGAACAAGTGATTGATTAAAGAAACAAGCATACAGCAATATATAGAAGATAAGAAAGCAGTTGCAGAGTACAGTTACAGGAACGGTTTATCGAGTCGCATAGCGACTCGATTGCCGCTTCGGTTACCATCCGTGATGCTGTAACGGTCAGTCGCAACCTCCAGTTGCGACCCTTTGAGTCCCAGACCCTTCGTGTTCTTTGTCCGCCCCCTGTGTAACCTCCGTTGACTCGCGTACCCCTTGCAATCTTCCTCGAGTGTAGTGTTACACTTCAGAAACGCTTAAGTCTTTTGATGTACTTTCAACACTCCCCTTCGTTTCTGGAGTGCTGACTTGTTCAGGTCCGATGACGTTTGTTTGTCCGGTCAGCACCATGCAGTAGTCGAATTTTGCCTTCGCCAATTTCTTCGTCAAATAGTCTGCGGCCATTTCTGTCGTCGGGCAGTAACTGAGTTGAAGTCTCCCCTTCGCGATTTCATCCTTGACGAAGAAGTACCGCAGGGCGATGTGCTTGGTTCGGTTGGCGAAGCCGTCCTTGTTTGCGATTTTGATCGCAGATTGGTTGTCGCAGAAGAGTGAGAAGGCGGGCAGGGTCGCGATCTTCGCTTCCTCGAGTAACTCTCGCAGGTAGAGTCCTTCCTTGGTCGCGGTACAAAGGGCGATGTACTCTGCTTCAGCAGAGGATAGTGCGATTAACTCCTGCTTGCTCGACTGCCAGGAGATAGTTCCGACGGGTTCTAGTCGGTAGATGTAGCCCGTCCTAGATCGTCGATTTTCCCTATCTCCCGCGTGGTCGGCGTCGACGTATCCGAGTAGTTGTACGGACGATGTTGTAGCTTTGCTGTAGGTAAGTCCGATCGTCGGCGTGGAGATGAAGTAGAGTAGTGCCCGGTTGAGCTCCTCGAGATCCTCCTGTTCCGGTTGCTTCAGATGCGTCGCCAGTTGACTTGCACTATAGGACAGGTCGGGTCGGCAGGTTACTGCTGCAAATAGTAGGCAGCCGAGCTTCTGTTGGTACTCCTGGATTTGCTTCGCGGGGAGTTTTGCGGAGGCGCTGTTGTTGTTTCCGTAGCGGTAGGGAGTTGAGGCGGTAGCCGGTGTTAGTCCGAATTTCTTCGCGACAGTACCTGCGTACTTTCCAGCGTGTAGGTAGAACGCCGAGTTGTCTTCGACGATATTTAGCCCCAAGTACTGGGTTACTGAGTCGGACACTGTGAGCGTCAGGTCCCCTTTCAGCTCCCCTTCGAACCGGGTGACGATGTCGGTGGTAGAACCGATGTAGAGCAGGTCGTCGACGTAGACGATGAGCAGAATGTAATCTCTTCCCTTCTGCAGTCGGTACATGCCTTGGTCATGTGGTAGCTGTAGGAAGCCGATTTTTACGAGACGGCTGTGAAGATGCTGCTGCCAGAGCCGCGGGGCTTGCTTGATCCCGTATAGGGATTTTGTCAGTCGGCATATTTTCGTGGGGTCGTCGATGAATCCGTGGGGTTGTTCGACGAAGATCTCAGCGTCCACAGGTGCGTATAGGAACGCATTCGCGACATCGATTTGGCGTAGTGGCAGTTTTTCGTGGCCGCGACGGCGAGTAGGATGCGTAATGAGGTGTGACGGGAGACTGGAGCGAAGGTTTCTGTGTAGTCGGTTCCGTATCGTTGATCGAAGCCTCGTACGACCCATCGAGCTTTGAATCGTTCGACGGAACCGTCTGAGTTGGTCTTGATGCGGTACACCCATTTCCCCGAGAGAACGTTTTTCCGTTGATGCTCGTTGCAGGTACCAGTTTCCACGTTTCTCGGTCTTGCAGAGCTTTTAACTCCTTTTCCATTGCTTCCTTCCATCTTGCCTTATGTTCCCCCCCAGAGCCTGCGACAACGTTGAAGGCTCTCGCGGAGAAGGCGGCGGCGGATTCTGGACGGAGACCCAGAGGCCTAGAATCTGGAGTCCCGTGGGCGTGTGTCGAGGGGAATTTTCATTCCCGGAATAAGCTGCTTCGTCACCGTCTTCGGGGTCAGGTAAGAAATTGGGGCCGATGCGTTCCGAAATATTCGTGTCGACGGGGTGAGGTGTAGCGTAACCTTGGTCGGCGAAGTGGTAAAAGGTGTCGAGGTTGTTGCTATCGAGGGGATTATCTTCATCGAGTGGAACAGGTGCGGAACAGAATGGGAGTGGTCCGGCAGCTTCCGAGGCTCCAGGTACGTCTTCTTCTGCTGCGTCAGCCTCGGCAGTGTGGTCAGCGAAGGAGCGAAGGCCCGCGAAGCCGTCGGTGGGGTCTTGTGTGTTGGCAAGGTTGTCCAGGTAATGCTGCAGCGTCAGTCGTTCGTAGAAGATAACATCGCGTGATGCCACCGTGTTTTTGTCTTGTATGTCGAGAATTTTCCACGCGTGAAAATGTTTTGCGATGCCGAGGTGTAGTCCCCATCGAGCTCTTTGTGAGAAGCGTCCTGCTCGGGCTGTGTGGGGTCTGTACTGTACCATGCAGCCGAAAACGCGGAGTAATTTTGTGCTGCCCCTTTTTCTTGTCCACAACAGGTGCGGGATGCGTTGTTGGGAAGTGATGACGAGGACAGCAGGTTGTGCAGGTGAACAGCATGTGTCATCGCGTCTGGCCACAGTGTGGTTGGCAGTCGCATCCCCTGAAGCAGTTTTCGCATCGTCGTCTGCAAGGTCCGGTTCATGCGTTCTGCTACCCCCTGCTGCTGGTGAGCATAGGGCAGGGACACCAGGCGTCTGATTCCCCTTTCCGCCAGATAGGTCCTGAAGCGTTGTGACTGGTATTCCAGTGCACCGTCTGACTGGAAACTCTTGAGTTTGAGTCCTGACTCTCGTTCGGCGATGGGAAGCCATGTGGTGAAGGCTCGAAGGCTTGGTCGCGCGTTTTGAGATTGAAGTGCCAGACGTATCTGGTTGCGGCGTCGATGAACGTGATGACGTAGTTGAAGTCGGCTTCTGGTGTCGTCTCGAGGCATGTTTAAAATATCGCTGTAGACTTTTTCCATCGGAGCGTAAGTAGGTGCGCTTGGATTGTGATGGGCTGGAAAAGGTTGATGAGGAAGATCTGCTTCGGGGCATGTGAAGCACCGTGCGCGTGGTCGTCGAAGTTCTTGACCGCTCGTCGTCAGAAGGGCGTTGCGTTCTAACACCTCTGCTTGGATTGTTTGAAGTATTGTGCTGTTTGCAGGGTGTCCGAGGCGTTGGTGCCAGATGTCGTCGGGAGCACGGTGACCGGGCGAGCGGTGGTAGATGTCGGCGTTGGATAAGAACGCGACGACTGAGGCGGGACTTCGACAAGCTTCTCGTGTGGCGGGCATAAGTTGGTCTGCTTCCGTTGGCGTCCTCGTGTTGATGGTGGTGGTACTCGGCTGGGTCCTGCTGCCGATACTGCAGGTGATGGTTTTGTTGGGACACTTGCGGGTACTTGTCTTTCTTGTCTGATAACTGCTAATGCTCGTGTTCTCTCTGCTGCAGGTATGGTGTTGGAGTGCCAGAAGCCGTCACTGTCGAAGTCGGGATCAAGATCCGGCGGATGAGTCCAGGCGGCGAACGATACGATGCCATCGCTGTCGGCAGTTCCGCGGTCGGGGACGAAGTCCAACACGAAGACACCGGACTTCAGGAGGGCACGACCGATGAAGAGACCGCCCTTCCCGTGGTAAAGTCGGAACTCGTTGGAGAAGGAGTCGCACTCCAGGTGAATCCCCTTAGCCATTAGTTGGCTTACGCTTAATAGGTTGTATCCCAGATTGTCGACGATGAGGACCTTGTTGAGCTGCAGTATTACGTTTGTTTCCATGGATTGTAACTGAACCACGCCTTGTCTGTTTGTCTTCAGGTTTTCGTTGTTGGCGACTGTGATGACGACGTCGCGGTTGAGTCGTTTCTCCTGTTGCACGAAGCGTCCCGAGGAGCACATGTGTTGACCGCAGCAGCTGTCCAAGAACCAGGTGTTTCGCCCGGTGGGTTCGGCGTTGGCGACTGCAGCGTATGTCGGGTTAACCTGAAGTCCTTGCGAGCGCGGTGGCGGGAATTCCTCTTCGTCTGGTGCGTAAGTGGGTGGTGAACCGGGTGCGCAGTTGTCGATGTGTACCATGCAGTTGATGATGTTGGGTGTTTGTTGTGCAGATGTTGAAGAGCGCCTTGGAGGACTTGCTTGAGTGGAAGCGACTTGTGGGTCTGCTGCACGGTAAACGCGAGGGCGGTTGCAGTTGACCTTGGAGTGCCCGGAAGTCTGACAGTTGTGGCAGAACGGCGGCACGATGGTGAGTCCTCGGTTGTCACGTTGATCTTGCTTGCTGCGTCGGTTGTAGTTGTTGTCATTTCTTCTTTGAGTGTAGAAGACTAACTGCTGTTGCTTCCTTGGTTGTCTTTCCTCGAACAGATCCATCTCCTGTTGTTCAGCGTGAAGCTCGGCGCAGAGGTGCATCTCCGAAATTCTTCCGTGGGCTCGAAGAAGTGATCGTGTGGTTCTCCATTCTGGCCCGAGCCCGGCGAGGACAAGTGTCACGAAGCTTTCTTCAGTGATCGTTCCTCCGCACCGAAGCAGGCGGTCGCGGAGGGTCTGGCAGCGACTCATATACTGCATCGCCTTTTCCCCGGTCTTCATCTGTATTGTTGTCAGCTGTTGCATGAGTCTGCTTTGTGTCACGCTGTCGTTTGCTTGATAGAGGCACTTGAGATGATGCCATGCGAGTTCCGCGGAGTTTCCATAACTTCGATACGTTCTGATGCTCTGCTGCTCTTGTGGTGACAGGTTTCTCAGGAGTACCGTATACGCCAGCAGCGACTGATACGTGAAGATTTCTTGTTCCTTCCCAGTGCCGTTGCTTGGGAATGGCAGGGACCCGTTGAAGTATCCCAGAAGATGCGCGGCCTCCATCAGCAGCTCGAACTCGAAGCTCCAGGTAAAGAAGTCGTGTCCGTTGAACGGTGAGGATGTCTGAAGTTTGATCACGTGTGAGAACTGCGCCTGTAAACTTAAGATTTCATTCGGTGTTTGTTGTGAAGCAGCTGCTGTTGGCTGGGCACGGGGCGGCATGAATTCGAACGTCCCCGGCGAAGAATGATAAGGCGCAAAGGTAGGCGCTTGATTGTGTCGCCCGAAGGATGAGTTGTCGAGGCTCATCGGCGCTAATCCCATATTCCCTCCATTGCTCTGTGTTGAGTGCGCAGGTGTCCTTGTCTGCTGCTGCTGATCGAAGTGTGACATGAAGCTGAAGAATCTCTCCATGAGATTCGGGTCCACACTTGAAGAGGGAGACGGGGTCACCATCTCTGGTACTCTTCCCGTTGTTTCTTGAGCAGTCCCGGTCTCTGTCTGCAGTCCTGAGGTGTGCAGACCAGAGTTGCCGTGTTGAGTTTCTTGGGCGCTGGGTGAGCCCGTAGAGACTTTCTTGCCCTTGTTGTCCATGTCTTGTAATCAATGAAGTCGTTGAATTGAGTTGAGTTGCAGGTTGTTGATAGGACGTAGTTGCTGGGAGTTTGGTCTCTGACCAGCTCTCATACCATGTTGGGCTGAAAAAGCCCTTAGGATCTTTTGCAGAGACTAAGTCCCAGCTGTAGAGACTTGAGACTTGGAGTAGTGCAGCGGAAGTTGAGGCAGTTGAACCCTTGTACTAGTATGTGAGAACAAGTGATTGATTAAAGAAACAAGCATACAGCAATATATAGAAGATAAGAAAGCAGTTGCAGAGTACAGTTACAGGAACGGTTTATCGAGTCGCATAGCGACTCGATTGCCGCTTCGGTTACCATCCGTGATGCTGTAACGGTCAGTCGCAACCTCCAGTTGCGACCCTTTGAGTCCCAGACCCTTCGTGTTCTTTGTCCGCCCCCTCGTGTAACCTCCGTTGACTCGCGTACCCCTTGCAATCTTCCTCGAGTGTAGTGTTACACTTCAGAAACGCTTAAGTCTTTTGATGTACTTTCAACAGAGTCGCTATGCGACTCGATAAACCGTTCCTGTAACTGTACTCTGCAACTGCTTTCTTATCTTCTATATATTGCTGTATGCTTGTTTCTTTAATCAATCACTTGTTCTCACATACTAGTACAAGGGTTCAACTGTCTCAACTTCCGCTGCACTACTCCAAGTCTCAAGTCTCTACAAGCTGGGACTTAGTCTCTGCAAAAGATCCTAAGGGCTTTTCTCAGCCCAACACCCTCTAAGAACACAAACCTAGTCTATAACTTCTGCATATAAACACATGTATAAGTTGACATTCCTGTCCCTGAAATCTCTCGAATCTCGATTCTTCCCCAACCTCGATCCGCCCGTGTCCTGATTTCGCCCAGCACGAGCAAATTCATGTTTTTCTCACCAATCAAAATTTGAGTCCACACGTTTCGTTCTAACGCGCCCCATTCGCCTAATGACCCTCGGGCATTCATAAATTGAACTCGGACGTTTTTGTTTCCCCCTGACGCACATGACTTTACCGCAGTTAAACTGGACTGTGACGATAAGAAACTAGACAAGGTTTCATATGAATTTTCAGAAATCAGTATTCATTTCGTCTGGGAAATAAGGAAAATAAATCTACACATTAGAAAGTGGAAAAGGCCTAGTTAGGACCCTGGTGTACGTCCCCATTTTATTTCGTAGAGCACTGCGGCAGAACGAATAAACGAATTCAGGTAATTGCGAAAATTCTCACTGAGTGCCAGCAAGAACCGCAAGTTGCGCCCTCTGGCACTTCGCGCCAGCAAGATTCGCGTCAGGAGCGCCTGTTTCCAGGCTGGCACATTGCCAACAGGACCTTTCAGCGCGATTGACCTGGAAATTTCCGTAAAAAACTTCCCCGTTGCATGAAACAAATCAAAAGCTGCAACATGATGTAAAATAAACAATGTGCATATATTCTCCTTTAAACGCCCATGGGCGTATAAATTTTATTCGAACTGCAGCGATTTCAAACCAGTCTGCTAAATGCCCCTAGGGGTGCTTTCCGGGGGTATACAGTACTATCACCCTGTGCTGTTTGTCTCTTGCAAGGCGCTACCCCTTAGGGAGTACAAGCCATAACTCATATACCCTGTATGCCCTGGCTTAGTTCACTTCGCTACTCTGAGAAGTTGGCCAGTGGATAGTGTTTGGCTGAGATTAGCCCTAGATCTTTTCAACACGTAGGAGTAGAAACTGGCTGCATTCAGGGAAACAGTACACATTAAAACCCCAAGGGACGGCGGAACAGGAGTATAGCCAACAACATTTACCACGCAAAATTGATGTACACATGTAGGGGGGTTATTCTAAACTCTGTACAGCAACTAGCGAACTTCGCCGTCTGGCGACTATGCAGATGACCGGAAACTCCGATCCATAGGGAACTCCTCAGACGACCACCACGCACGCTCGTCCATCGAGGCGCGCGGAATCGACCGGAAGCGCGTTTCCGAAGCGCTGTCGCTGTGCGCTGCGACCGTGGAGCGGAGGGACGAGCCGGAAGAGAGGATAGCGGCCTCGGGAACCCAGTTTCCTGACACGGGGTCGGGCTTCCAGAGAGTCACCCCCGCGAACGGATAGCGCACTTCTGTCGCGACGGGAGGCGATGACGATGCGAACGAAGTGGACGATGTGACCTCCGTGTGGAAAGCCCTCTCCAGAGCAACGGGGGTGGAGTGATATCTGCGTGACGAAAACGCACACATTGGAGATGAGCGATTGAGGAATGGTGCAAGCAAGACGGGTACTAGCGCTTGGGATGAGAGTAGCGGAGCGAGGGAATGGCAAGGGTAAGACAGCGACAGGGGAAATAGGTACGGCGTCGCACTCGTACACACGTACAGTCAAAAATTACCATGAATCAACAGCAATTCATCCAACGTACCTTCTGATGAGCTTCTCGAGCATTCGCGGGCAAAGATCCGCAGCCTTCTTGGCGGCCGTCGCCAGCAACGGTGCGGATGACGTGGTGGCCATCGTGAATTTGATCCAACGGTTACGCGGCGAACTTGTCGAAGAAAAACGCTTGTCGATACACGAGAACTGCAGCGAACTCTAGACGGGGAGTCCAGAAACCGGTGCAGCAGAGTCAGCCCCAAAGCCGCGAGTTGTGGAGACTTGAGTGAATCGGAAAGTGATGAAAAACGGTGGACAATGGAGGCGAAACGACGGCGTAGAATGGAGGTCGGATCTTGGGAGAGAGACGCTGTGGGTTTGATGGAGTCACGCAGGCGAGGTAGCGGCAACGTGGCAGGAAGTGGAGCGTTTGCTGTTGGATGAGGCGAGATATGAGTGCTGGGCTAGTTATAATACTTTCTGGTTCAGGCGAACACAGTTGCGGAAGATGCTGCTCCGATCAACGACTCGACCAAGCCTTGGGCAGGGAAATGCAGAAGTCGCGGAAGATGCGGGTGAGGGGATTGGCGGGAGGGGGATGGCGCAGCGCCACTGCCCTGTCCTCCCGCGGTGGGGAGGGGAGTGGCGGAACCGGCAAGCAGCTCGCGAATGGATACACTTAGACCACGGTAATCTGACACCCTGAAACTAGGCGGCAGCAGAATTGTAGAATTGTTTTTTCTACCCTGACTATTTCTGATTGCGTAGACAGTACTCACTTGTTCCTACGGCCTAAGCGCGGCAGACTCCACGCGGGCAAGAACTTCGAGCACTGCCTAAGACAACGTCGGGTTTCCTGACTCGAGAAACACTAAATTGAGAAGTAAACGTTTCGTATAGAAACCCAAGCGAAATTTGTTTTTCAAGACTATCCGGATCTGGTCTTCAAGAGCTGCTTTCGGGGGGTGAATACCCTCTCGGCGGCACTCCCTGTGAAACTACTGAGGAAGAAATTAACGCAGGCTAGGTGTACTACACACCTCGGGATTTCTGGATTTCCACAAGTTCCCCAATTCCCGCGCAATCAGTGCCGCAGGCTCGGAGATTCCTCCGATATTCCTTTCCCCACCAGTCGCGATGGCGACGCGAAACATTTTGCCTCGACGGGCCTCCCTCCCTCCCCTCACTTGCATTCGCGACTCGGTGCTGGCTTTGATAGGGCGTGGGCCAACTCCAGCAACGAAGGGTGTTGGGTGTGTCACTCGTGCGTGATACTTGCATGTTGTCCACCTTGGGATGATGAGAGGATGACGTGTTTGGCGCCACGTCTGCTTATCCACCTTGCTGACGATGATGGGCATGGGCTGGGCCTAGAGGTGGATTATGGCGATGCAGTGGTCCCAGCACCTGGCCACGTCAGGGGCACGGAAGTGTCCAGCCGAGCAATACCAACTCGATTGCTTGGAACCCGAGTGTGGCTGTAAATGTAGTGAGACGAATACACTGCGGGCCCATCACCTGATTAAAGCCATCTACTAACACCTCGAACCCCAACTCAAGTTTGAGTCCGATCTTGACCTAAAGAAGGGGCTTGATATGATATGAATGAAGAATTGTGGTCGCCATGATCAGTATGTACATATGCACAGCAAGACCTACATAGACTAATGAGCACACTCGAACACCAACACACTTCACAAGCATCATCTATCCTACTCACAACAAGACAACCCATTCTCACACTTGAATATCCTCCACATGACAAGCGGCCATACCAAGGCACAACATAGTCACAGAAGCCACGCTTGCATGCACCCAAACCCGCATATTTCAAGCTCTTCAGAACCTGCTTGTGTCACCTACTCCGAAGTCCCAATACCATAACCAGCCATCCATACATAGAACCAACACCATGTCTCTCGTCCCATCTAGTCTCGCCATGTTCCCCCTTCCCCCCTCCCACCCGCCACCCTTCTTCCCCCCTCGCACCCCCTTATCACCCCCCCATACATCCCGTAACCCCACTCCCCCTCCCCGTCACACGTCATCCTCCAGGGAACGTTTTTTTGCCCCCAGGTGCTGCTGCAGGCGGTCAGGCTGAGGGGGGACTACGCCACTGCGGAACAACACGGCCAGGGCCTTGGACGACTGGCACACCTTGAACAGCTGAGGGGGGGAAAGGGATAGAAGGGACAAGGGAAGGATAGGAGGAGGTTTGGGGGGTAAAGCACTTCATTATGGAAAGATGAGAGTGCCCAACCTGCTGCTATACAGCCCACCTAATGCCCTCTACGGTCACAGACTACCTCAGTAAGGTGCGACTCACGCACTCACTCCATACAGCGCAGCCCATACACTGCCTCCTTGTAAAGCGACCCACACACTCCCTCGGTATAGTGTGACTCACGTCCTTGGCTTTGAATTGCGCGACGCCAAGGCAGTTGTGGCCCTGGCCCTCCAAGACGCTGCAGTACTGTGCTGCCTGCTGCTCGTCCTCAAACACCTGATGCATGCACGCACGCACGATATTCACAAGGCAACGTGTGTTATGGCACTGCTGCGACTGCTGCGACTGCTGCTGTGATGCATGCATGCCTGCTTGGCTAGGCTCGGGTGCGAAGAGGCATGGGAGAAGAAAGGAGAGATGGGATAAGAGGCTGAAAGGGAGGGATGGGAGCGAGAGAAGGGATGGAGCAGGAAAGGCAAGAGCCATACCAGTACACCCTCCCTCACGTCCTCCACTTTCATTGCGAAGCGTGAGCGCGTGGGTGAAGCAGTGCGGCTGCTGCTGCTGCTGCCACCACCACGGCTACCACTACGACCACTGCTGCCTCCAGTGCCACCACCAGTGTTGCCACTGCTGCTACCGCTCTTGCCAGTGGCACCGGTTGAAACGCCTCCCTTCTTGGCCCTCTTCTCCCCAAATAGCTTATCCAGCTCGCTTTCCACCTCGCTGATAGAAGGGGGATGGGAGCAATGAGAGAGGCGCAATCGCCACGCAGAGACAGGAGAGGAGAGGAGGGGAGGGGGGGATGGGGAGAGGAGGGTGCGGAGGAATGAGGCTGGGAGAGACGGGATGGAGGGGCGCGAGGGACATGTGTGAGCGAGAGTAGACGAAGCCACAAAGAGGGAGTGACAGCAAGGTTCTCAATTATGTGAAAAACAAACGGCGTCGCATGTGTACTGTAGGTCGACTGTCATGTGTAACCCTTTAAGACGGCAATTAGACTTGAAAGGCTCAATGTGTGAAGTCGACTCCTGATTAACACCCACCCCCCCTCTCCCCTCTCCCCCCCCCCTCTCTTCCTTTCCCCTTCCCCTCGACCCCATCCTCCCCCCAATTCTTCCCCCCTCCCCTGACCCCCTTCACCCGTACGTCCTGACCTGCGTGGAGATTCGCGGGCGCGTGGTCTAAAGCTGGCCTACCCCCTCCCCTCCTCCCCGCCCACCCCTGCCCTTTCCCCACTTTCTCCTGCGCGCCCGTACCCACCTGCGCGGAGTGCGCGTGCGCATGGTGTAGAGCTGCGTGTCACCCTGCGCCAGCACGAACAGCGGCTTCGCAGGGTCGCGCCAGGGGTTCGAGTCCACCACTGCGCGCGGCAGGGGGAAGGCGGAGGGAGGAGGGCGGAGGGGGGGGGGGGGTGGGGGGGAGAGAGAACGGAGGGGGGGAGGTTGGACTGGCAAGGGGGGAACGCGACCAGAAACGGAAGGGGGAGTGGGAGCGGAGAGAGGGGGAACAAGGCCGGTGCAGGGTAGACTTAGGTCAACCTGGGGGAGGAAGGGGGAAAGGAGGGTACTATGGCGGAAGACAGACAGGGGTGAAAGGCCGCAAGGAGTGTACTATGGGAGGAGAGGCTGCAAGGCCGTACGGAGGGGTAGCTCTCGCCTCAGGAACTTCTAGTCCCTCAATGGTGCTCCCTGGTAATCCACGGTGCTCCATGGTGCTCCATGGTACTCCATGGGGTACTCTATGGTAATCCATGGCGCTGCATGGTGCTCCATGGCGCTCCACGGTGCTGCATGTTGCTCCATGGTGCTCCACGGCGCTGCATGGTGCTGCATGGTGCTGCATGGTGTTCCCGGGCAGGGCCATACCATCGTAGGAGGTGGAGTCCATGGTGCTTTCGAGCCGTCGCCGCATCTCGTACGCGCGGCTGGACACCTTATCCAGGAACTCGTTCGCCGTCTCCGGAATGCTCGAGTCCAGCCCCAGCGCGCGCAGCAGCTCCTCCTGCCGCTCCCGCTCCGCCTCATCCATCTCCTCCGCCTCCCCTTCCCCCTCCCCGTTCTTCACCGCATCCCGCTCCCCCTCCTCCTCCCTTTCCCCCGACGCCCACTCACTGCTCCCCCCCGCGCCCCCCCGGCTCCCCCCGCTGCTACTTCCCCCGTTGCCGCTCTCCCCGTCACGGAAACTGCCGCCGTCAGATGCGGAAGCGCGGACGGCAAGCGCGGAGAGCGGCCGGCGGGAAGTGATTGGTCCGCGAGCGGGGCGGAGCGCGCGGGAAGAGGAAGCAAAGCTCGACGAGAGGCAAAGGAGCGGAGTGGGGGAAGAGGGCGAGAGGGGAAGGGAGGTAAGAGGGGAAAGCGGCCGTAACAGCACGTCTGCGCGCGCCGGTTGCGCTGTTGACGCCGTGGCGTGCGGAAAGAGCGGCTTGCGCTCGTCGGCGAGGGGAAGGGCGGGGGAGAAGCGGGCGGGATGAGGGCGAGCAGCGGCGCAAGAGACGGCGCAAGAGGCGGCGCAGGAGGAGCGGGAGGAGTCGGAGAAAGAGAGGGAAGAGAGGGACCAGGAGCGGGAGGAGCAGCAGGAGGAGAGGGAGGCGCGGGCGACGTGGCGAGAGTTGGTGGTGTCGGGGAGAGAGAGGGGCACGGCGACGTGATTCGCGGTGACGGCGAGCGTACGGAGGCACGACGATGCCATAATTAGAAGCGCGCCGATGAGGTTGACGGAGGAAAGAGACGAGGTGACGAGGTGTGAAAGGGGTGATGAGGCGGAGGGAGGAGATTGTAGGGGCGTTGAGGTTGAAATGAGACGTCCCCGAAGTAGGGAGGAGGATGGGATGGGAGGGGTGCTGGTGAAGGGAGCGCGACAAAATTGATCGAAGCGGCACGATTGCGAATGCAACGGAAGTACGGGTACGCACGGGCGAAGAAAAACGGCGGGATTCAGTGCCTGGATCCGACCACGGGGACTGAATCAACCTAGCTTCGGCGGGTAGTACTCTTCCGGAATTTGGGATTCGACAGGAGTTGTCGCACTGGCGCTGCGAGGCCGCTGACAGCGAGAGGCTCCCTCGAGAGGAAGGAATTTCGATTCAGCAAGGATGGCGAGCCTGGATGACAAGGGAGCGATGAGCAATGCAAGACGAGCTGGAAAACATAAGCCCACTGTTCCACGGGTGGTGGAGACCGTGCAAAGCAAGCCTGAAGTCCAAAGCAAAGAAAGGAAGTCATGGCACTCAGCTGTATTGGCTGAATGGGAACTTCCACCTCCAATGCATGATGAAGCGATGTCGTTAGGATCCGTAACCGATGCGAAACGTTGTTTTGTTCTCGTCCGCCAATCTTAAGTATCATTCTTCAGTTTGGCGAAAACCAGTGGCACAGGGAGGGAGAGGTTGGGCACAGACCTTGCTTCGGTTTGATGGTTCTCAACTGCAGTTCAGGAAGAAGCGGCGAGGCTTGAAAAAAGAAAGCGCGGGCTACTGCTAACCAATGAAAGATGGGCGCTCTCCAGTTCTCTTTGGCTGGAACTTCCACCCAACAACCAATGAGACCGCGGATTCAGCACATGCCTGTTATTCTCCATCAGGATTGGTTCCGATACATGTGGAGATATTGACAAGAAACTGACTTCGACGCACTGGCCGGTAGGGCGATCTTGTACAAAAGACAGCTCGTTTGTGGAAGATACTGATGCAGCATGTAGGATGTGGCACGAGAATCTTGTGAGCTGGAGCCGACGATTCACCGCTCTGTTGTAGCGCGTCAGCAGGGCTTTCGCAAGGTAGCTACCCTAAATGTCGAGAAATTACGAGTTGTTCAAGCCCCGAACCCGGATTTTAACAGGTTGGGATTTTCCGAAACTCTGAATGTTCCGACTGGATTCTCCTTGAAATCCTGATCCATTCCGTCCTCTTTTCATGAATCCTGACGAAATAGTCTCGTAGCATTGAGCTCTCTGATGAGAACTTCCATTCCACTGCGTGGTGGCGAAGATTCTCACGTCACGAATCACAAAAGGTACTTGGACGATTTGAGGACTTAAGCCAATCAGCCTAGTCAAGTTCTCTGCACACATCAGGGGAGAGGACTGACATGACCTTCGGCAGGGTTGCAATGGCGAGAACTCGGAAGGATTCTGGGTGAAAATTCCTTGGGATCCGGAAGATTTTTGGGTACTTATGGACCCCATCTCGGGACCCTCTGAAACTCCCTAGGGCCTAGCGTAAGCCCTGCGCGTCAGTATAGAAACTTAAAGCCCTATTATACATAGGTTGGCTGTTAAAGCCCGACCGGCAGGTTGCAAGCCAGTTCAGTTCAAAATGCATTATCTACAGGAAAGCAATCGCTGCACTGTCTGAGCTGGCCAATGCTATGAAATATAACTCAGAGTATGTCGCAGAATATTATAGGGGAACGTTATTACAATGTGTCCTATCCAAATGAGACCTAGGGCTTATATAGTGTGAGTTGACCATGTTGAATGTCGAGGGTTGGACCAGTCAAGGGCTCAATAGTGCTGAGCGTGAAGGGGTCAAAATGGGTATGGGGCGACTTGGGATCAGGTTGGGGCCGTCGAGTTCGGCGGGGGCTGGTTTGGCGCGTGACTTGAGGGCCGAGCGTGCGGACGCGAACTGTTCGTGAGTACTCACTGTGGCGAGCCCCAGGAAGGAATCGAAATTCCTTGCACTACAGAGGACGGAAAAAACTACAGGTCAGCTAGCATAGCACGAAGCGTGTCGTGCCACTCACGGAGCGCCTGTCGCAAGCCATAGACCGGGCAGCGGAGGAGCCACTGGGTCCCAGGAGGGAAGGTACCGGTGAAGCCCTGCGGTCAGCATATGTCACAGGATCGAATGTGTCGAGGAAAAGTTGCACTATCGATTGATACAAGGCGCTTTTATAATTCCAGAGTACATCAGGTAACCATGTTTATCCTATCCACATGGAAAAGACCCTTCTAGAAAAAGGATCGCCCTGCATATAGCCACGCGAGGCTATTGGTTTTAAGGGATTACGACAGGATTATGCTAGATATAGCGCGCCAGTACATCATGAGCCTGGTCGGTGATATAATCATAATAACAGGATAAACCAAAGGATAATAGAATAGGAGAAACAGGAAACCAAATGAGATGAGAGAAAAAGAGGAATGAAATAGAAAGGAGACATAGAAAGAGAAATTGGTGTAGCGGGGTCGTACTCTCACATTTCCCCCCCTCAAAGCTAGATGGTAGAACTAACACCCTGCTTGAGAAGGTATTCGTGAAGAGGACGACGAGCGTCATCCATCTCAGATTCAGGAACCCAAGTATCCTTAGAAGGATCATAACCCTTCCAACGAATGAGAAGCTCCACTGTGCCATTCCGATGACGGCAGTGTGCGAGCACGGACTCGACCTCGTACTCGGGTTCATCGTGGACGAGGACGGGCGGCGGCGGTGGGGGCTGGCGTCCGGTGAAGACCGTGTTAGGGTCTCGATAGGGCTTCAAAAGTTGGATATGGAAGGCGTTGTGAATCTTCTAGTTAGCTGGCAGGCGTAAGCGGAAGGTAACAGGAGTGACCTGTGCTTCAACAAGAGAGGGCCCGTAGAGGCGAGGTCGCAGATTGGATGGGAGATTACTGATGTTGATATTGCGGGTGTCGAGTAGAACTTGGTCTCCCACGGTGATGGTGTGGTCAGTGCGGTGGCAATCGGCCTGGCGCTTCTGTTGCTGCTGAATATCGAGACGGCGTTTGTGGGTCCGATCCCAAAGCTGATGCATGGTCGTGATGAAGTCGTGTGCGGGTTGAACTGTAGCTGATGCTGTCGGTTTTTGTGGCGTGAGCGGGTGGCGTCCGTAGCCGAGGAAGAACGGCGTCTGCTTAGTAGCGGCGTGAGTGCTGTTGTTGTAGGCAAACTCCAGGACAGGCAGATGCAAGTCGCATTTAGAGATTGCGTCTTTGCATGCTGTGCGGAGAAGTTGCTCTACAATTTGGTTGAGGCGCTCGGTCTGTCCATCTGTCTGCGGATGGTAGGCGGATGACATGGCGAGTTTGGTCCTGAGCAGAGACATTAGTTCCTTCCAGAACTTGCTGGTGAACTTGGGGTCTCGGTCGGAGATGAGTGTGGTTGGAATGCCATGTTGGGAGACAATGTAGCGAACGAATAGTTGTGCTGTTTCTTTGGTGCGTGCTGTCGTGTGCGTCGGGATGAAGTGTCCCATTCTGGAGAATTTGTCGATGACGACGAGGATTGCGTCATGAGCGCTTGTGGTAGTTGGTAATCCGGTTATGAAATCCAGGCTAACCACTTGCCATGGCTGTTCTGAGACAGCAAGAGGCTGTAGTAGTCCTGCTTTTTTCTGCTTGCTGCTCTTCATCCGGTAACATGTAGCACACGAGGTGACGAATTATTGGACGTCGGCTGCCATGTGGGGCCAGTAGTAGTGCTTTGCAATGCTGGTGAGCATTTTGTTGCTACCGAAGTGTCCCGCGTATAGGACATTGTGGTATTCTTCGAGTAGTAACTGGCGCAAAGGAGGGTAATTGGGTACCTAGATTTTCGCTGATCCTTTCCGGTATGCGTTGTCACTGTCCCACACTAGCAGGCAGCGTGTGCAGGCCGACTGAGAGTGTCTGCTTTGTTTTTGTGGCCGAGCTTGTACACGATGTCATAGTGGAAGTGCGTCTCGAGGAAGTCAATCCACCGGATCTGCCGCCTGGAGAGGTTTGGTTGTGTCTTCGAGTATTTCAGGCTGCAGTGGTCGGTGTAGACGGTCGTTTTCCGTCCTTCGAGAAAACATCTCCATGTTTTGAAGGCGATAATAATACCAAGGGCCTCCTTGTTGTGTATCGGGTAGTTTAGTTATGCCCGGTGTAGTTTCTTGCTGATGTAGGCGATTGGTTGCAGTCCATTCCCCTGGTCTTGCATCAAGTCTGCTCCCACTGCGTGGTCGCTAGCATCAGCTTCGATGACGTAGTCACGTTCGGGGTCTGGGAAGATGAGTACGGGTGCGGACGTGAGTGCTTGTTTCAGCTGCTCTACGGCTTCCTGATGTTTTGGTTCCCACTTATAGGACATGTTCTTTTTTAGCAGATTCGTCATTGACGTTGCGATTTTCGCGTACTGTGGCACGAACCTGTTGTAATAGTTCGCGAAGCCTAGGAACTGCTGCAACTCCTTCACGTTCTCATGTGTCTTCCACGTGAGTACGGCTTCGATCTTCTTGGGATCGACGTGAACTCCTTGAGCACTCACCATGTGTCCAAGGAATTGGACTTTCTCGAGGGCGAATTCGCTCTTGGATAACTTGACGTAGAATCGTTCTCGTCAGAGAATGTCGAAGACGCGTCGCAGGTGTTGGACGTGTTGCTGCACGAGTAGATGAGGATGTCGTTCAGGTACACCACCACACATTCGTCCAAGATTGGGCGTAGAATATGGTTCATTTCAACTTGGAACGTTGCCGGTGCGTTGGTGAGTCCGAACGGCATTACCAGATATTGGTACGACCCGTACCGAGTGCGGAAAGCAGTTTTGTGGATGGAATTGTCCGCCATTCGTATATGCTAGTATCCGGACCGCAGATCCAGTTTGGAAAATACCGTGGCTCCCCGAAGCTGGTCAAGCAGGTCATCGATTTGTGGGATTGCGTATTTGTTCTTGATGGTCTGCTTGTTGAGAGCTCGGTAATTGATGCACATGCGCAGGCTTCCGTCTGGTTTTGGTATGAAGAGTACTGGGGCACCGTATGGCGAAGTGGATGGTCGGATGAGTCCCATTTGCGAGGAGATACTCGATCTGCTTCTTCATGTCGGCTAGTTCTGTAGGACTGAGCCGAAATGGTGCTCAGAAGGTCGGCTTCGAACCTGGTTCTTCCACGATCTTGTGTTGGTGCGTTCGGTATGGCGACAGCTCGTTCGAAAGGTCGTCGGGAAGAATGTCTTGGAACTCCTTTAGTAATTCCTTGATTTTTGTGGAGGTTCCAAGGTTTTCCGATCACTGCCTTGTCGCAGACGGTGTGCGATGCTCCACTGTCCACGAGTGCTTGTATGCGTCATCCTTTGCAGATGACTTCGAGCACGAGGGGCGGGCGTTGCTCAGAGTACCCAAAGACAGTTTCCTTAATAGGATCATATATTACATCCCAATATTCCGTACACACAGTTTTCTTGCTATCTGCTCATGGGTTAGTAGCTGGCCAAGGCTGCTTGGAGAAAGTCTCTCCCTCAGGACCTTGAGCTCTTTTTGCCGTGTGTGTCGTTGATGCCGAATTTGCTATGCTGGATGCATCCGGAGGAGGAGTTCGGGGTTTTTGCAGCTTCTTGTAGTCCCCCAGCTTCCTCTTGAGCTGCTTCAGCTCCACCGACGTCTTTCCTCGGGAACGGGTAGTCGTTGTGGGCTGGTGTCGGGAGAGGACGCTGACTCCGTGGAAAGGTCGGCTTCTTTCCACACTCCTTAATTTGGTCCCCAAGCTTTCCGGTACCGATATGATCTCCACACGTTTCTGCTTCTTGTGGAGTCCCTCCCGAAATTTCTCCAAGGCTCTAGCCGCTCGAGAATGATAAGTTTTCATTAATCCAAATTTATAAGATAACTTCAACGAACCCATATAATTTCTTGGGTCTTCTCAGAGTTTTCCCGTCTCGGCAGAGTCCCTTTTCGCGGAGTCAGATTTCTTATCGTCTATTATCTTTGGCGAAAACTGGTCGTGGGGTGGAGATTTTTCCCCATCATTTCCTCCTGCTCGCGTCGAATCAGCTTCGTTGAAGTCGATTTTCCCGGAATCCCGCGGCCGCTTTCAGATCCTTTATTTTCTTCGCCAGCTAGATCCGCAATCACTGGCGAATTCCGTTTTTTGTTTTCTGATTGGCCAAAGAATTTCTGCCATTGTTGCGTGCCCGATACTCTGCGCATGCGGCTTTCATTTTGCTGCAATCAAAGATTCGACGGCCCGGCACCTCGCAAAAATCACACGTGTAGTTGGTGTGTTTCGGACGTTCCCGTCGAACCTGTCGATTTCCATCGTGTTGACGAACGTGGTGTGAGCCGAGTAGTCGCCTTGTCCCGTACTGTCGACGTGCGCCCGTCGTGTTCCGGCGTTGACCATGTCAAACCTCTCTGCTGCCGAAACGACGTCACTGTAGCTCGCGTAGTTTTTCACGGCTACCTGTCGTTTGACTTCGGTCTTCAGCCTGGCAAGATATGACTGTACTTTTTCTCCTTCGGTTCAGTCAGGAATGTGGTTATAAAATTCCTCCATCTGTTGCGTGTACTGCGCTGCACTCCCGAACTGTCGATGGCGATGATTTTTTTCTCGGGCAAGGAAACCCAAATTTATAGGCTCGAAGCGTTTCAGCAGGTCGGTGCGGAACTGCTGCCACGTGGCTTCGCCGTGGATGAAGGTACTGTTACCGCCGATCCACTCGAGTGCCGGTCCTCGCATCAGTGTTGCCACGAGTCGCACGCGTTGACCGTCCCAGACTGGCGAGCTCCATCCGACGGCTGCGAAGTAGATCTCCATGCCGGCGATCCATCTGCCTGCATCAGAATTTCGAATGCTTGGATCAAACGGCTCAGGTGGGCGCGGCTTCGGAGCCTCGTGAAACTGCTGCGACTGCTGCGTCATCGCCGTTGTCATGTCGTGCTGTACGCCGGCGAGTCGAGTTACTCGTTTGAACTCGTTTCGCCAAGCTTCGCGATCGGCTCGCATCTCCTCCTGAAGGGCGGCAATGCTGGCGAAGAGCTTATGGGTAACCTTGACGTTGTCGAAGCTCGCCATCCTGTTCAAAACAAGCACGGAGGGGTGAATTCGAAAAACGCGGAGCTGGTGCTTACCAAAATCGGCGCCTAATTAGTCGCCCTTGGCGATTTTTTGGAGCAGGTTTTCCCGTTGCTTCTGCTTAGCTGAGCGCAGCTAAGTGAGAAAAGGTATGATTACCAAGTGTCACGGGATCAAATGTGTCGAGGAAAAGTTGCAGTATCAATTGATACAAGGCACTTGTATACTTCCAGAATACATCAGGTAACCAGGTTTTTTACCTATCCGAAAGGAATAGACCCTTCTAGAAATAGAATCACCCTGCGTATAGCCACGCGAGGCTGTTAGCTTAAAGGGATTACGACAGAATTACGCTAGATATAGCGCGCTAGTACATTCCGAGCCTGGTCGGTGATATAATAATAAAAACAGGGTAAACCAAAGGATTATGGAATAGGAGAAATAGGAAACTAAATGAGATGATAGAGAAAGAGGAATGAAATAGAAAGGAGATATGGAAAGGGAAATTGGTGTAACGGGGTCGTACTCTCACAGCGTAGGTAGACCTGCTCGTGTAGGCTGCCCTGAAGAAACGCTGTGGAGAAGTCAAGGGAGTGCAACTCGTAGTCACGCTGTATTGCTATGTGTAGCAGCGCCCAAAGGGTAGTCATCTTCGGGGTCGGGGCGAAGGTCTGAAAGAAGTCCACCCCCTCGCGCTGATTGAAACCTCTTGCCACGTAGCGCGCCTTGAAGGCAAGCGACTCTCTAGGGGGGCGCTTCACCTTGAAGAGCCACTGGCCATCGACTACGTTCACCCCAGGTGAGGGAAATGCGTCGACGTAGGTGCCACTGGATCTCCAAGATTCCATCTCCTGCTCCATGGCAGCTATCCACTGTGAGGCCCAGGGTTCCGAGGTCGCCTCATCGTAAGTGCGAGGGGTTGGGATGTCAAAGGCGTCTGGGCCACCCTCAGAGATGGGGAGCATCCTGTGATAGGAAAGCAAGCTCATACTGTCTGTCCTCTAGGATATCATTGCCAAGGGCAGGAGCACCCCTAACTGACGGAGGACAAACAGTTTCAAAGACCAGAGCGGTAGCGTAGTCAAGGCGGAGAGTAGAGGTAAAGTCAGCGACAGCAGTGACAAGAGCGTCAAGGCAGGAGACAGGGACAGACGGGTCGGTAGTGAGGGAAGCAAGGACCCGAGGAACAAGAGGACGAGCGGCATAAAGGTAGTCCGACAGAGGGGGAGGCGCGATAGCAAGCGATGATGGAGGAGGCGAAGGCAGGAGGGGAGGAGGAGACGTGTGGGAACGAAGCAATATAGGATGAGAATGCTGAACAGGAGAAGCAGGACGAGCACGAGAGGGACGGCGAGACCAGTCGTGAGAGGGAGGCGTTGGGTCTAGGGACAGAGGAGGAGACACACGAGGGGATCGAAGGGGAAGACGCGTCGGAGACATGTCCGGCGGAGGAAACACAGGGCCGTAGACAGGAAGAGGAGGGGGCGGTGGGGGAGGCGCAGACGAACGGTTAGGGGAGGGAAGGCTGCGAAGGCGAAGGGCAGATACCGTCGGCGACTGCTGCTACTTCTGCTCGACGCCGATACCTGAACCGCCAGCTGCACCATGGCTACCTCCGGAACACTCCATTACAACACCCCCAAAACGGGCACCCCCAGATCGAGAACTCGCTCCAGCACCATTGCTACCCTCACGCCCGCCGAAACAAGCCACGACAGGAACCCCAGGACTTGCACCCTCCTCAACGGAAGCACCCCCATAGTCCACGAACGGCTGCTGCAGCTGCGGCGGCGGCGACTTCCGCGGCTGCTGGTGCGGCAACGACTGCTGTAACGGCGGAGGAGGAGACACCGGGGGGGGAGGCCGGTGGCGAGAACGGCGCCGCGGGGCCAATATAGTCACCCGACTCCTCGAACGGGGCAACCAACGGGAGGGGAGTGACATAATACACACCAGAAGAAGCAAGACGGGGAGGGAGGGGAGCAGGGGCTACCGGGGGAGTGGGGACCAGAAACAGGGGCGGAGAAAGCGGGAGACCTCAGTGGGAAAAGTGGTGGTAAAAGGAGACAGACTTGTCGAAAGTGGCGTTACGGGAGTGAAAGAAGCGGTGAGACGGAGAGTGGTAGAAGTGCCAGTCGGACGATTCAAGCGGGAAACCAAGGAAGACACAGGGGACAGTGCGGGCAGTGAGCTTGTCCGTGTGAGAGGCACGAACGTGAGCAAGGCAGCCCCAGATGTGGAATGCGGATGCGTCACCAGGGAATCCGGTCCAAAGAAGGGTCGGCGAAACCCGCAGCCGCTGGGAGCGTGGCCACAGGTTAAGCTGGTGAGCGGCGTAGCGAACAGTGAACAACTACAGAAAATGGGGTGCACCGGCATGAATCATGGAGGCACGAGCCACCTCCATGACCAAGCCGATGCATTGCTCAGCGACCCCCTTCGGCTGCGGTGAGTTCGGTAGAGTGTACGACTGGGTGATGCCCTTCGCACGATAGAACTGACCAAGCCGACCAAAGGCAAACTCGCCGCCACGGTCGGAGTGGAGACACACCACAGGGAGACTGCGGTGAAGGCGCGCAACTACGACCCACGGGATAAGAACGTCAAGCACGTTGGCCTTCCGCTCTAGGGGAAACACCGTGGCGTAGAGCGTGAAGTCGTCGACGAGCACGAGAAAGTAGTGCTCGCGACGCGGGCTAGGGTCGGGGGCTGGGCCCCACACGTCTAGGTGAAGGGTCTGGAGGGGTGCGGTGGCAGGGCGAAGCGTGGAGGAGTGAGGAGCATGGCGCAGCCGACCCTCGACGCAGGGCGTGCACAGCGGCGCAGGCGAGGGAGGTAGGGGAGGAAGCGACACAGGGAGACAGAGGACCAGACCGTGCTGAGACATGTGACGCAGACGCGGGAGTGCGGGGTGGCCTAGACGGTGGTGCCATAGAAGCGACGGGTGAGTGAGCGAACGACACGAGCAGGCCGCACCAACCTGGGTAGACGTAGGACTCGGGGAGGACGCGCCCACCGTGGGGGAAGCAGTGTCTAGTGTAAACAAGCTAGACATCGGGTCTCGGGGAACATCGCAAGGGGGGCACCTGAGGCAACCTCCGTAAAGACAGCGTACCGCTCGTGACCAGGGAACGTAGGGGTGACGCTGAGGTTCTGAAGACAGCCGACACCAACTAATGTAAGTTACTGGAGAACGAGGGGATGTGCAATCCTGTAATGGAACCCGAGGGGGCCGCCAGACAGGGAAGAGTAGTGGAGCAGCGAGCAATGATAGGACCAGAAGAGGGGTTGTGAGAGTACGACCCCGTTACACCACTTGGCCTTTTCTTATTTCCTTCCCTTTTCATTTCTCTTTTTACCGCATCTCATTTGGCTTCCTATTCTTCCTTTTCCATTAACCTTTGGTTTATCCTGCTATTATCATTATATCACCGACCAGGCTTGGGATGTATTGGTGCGCTATATCTAGCGTAATCCTGCCATGTTCCCTTAAAGCCAATAGCCTCGCGTGGCTATACGCAGGGTGATTCTATCTTCTAGAAGGGTCTATTCCCTTAGGATAAGATAAACCTGGTTACCTGATGTACTCTAGAAGTATAAAAGCACCTTGTACTGATCGATAGTGCAACCTTTCCTCGACACATTCGATCCTGTGACACTTGGTAATCAGAGCTTTTCTCACTCGGCCGCGCTCAGCTAAGCAGCAGCAGCGGGGATCCTGCCTCGAAAAACCGCCGGGGGCGACCAATTCGACGCCGATTCTGGTAAGCACCAGCTCCGTGATTTTCGAATTACCCCCTCCGTGCGTGTTTTGAACAGGATGGCAACCTTCGACAACGCCGAGGTTACCCAGCAGCTCTTCGCGCGCATCGCAGCCCTTCATGAGGAAATGCGAGCGGATCGCGAAGCGTGGCGAAACCAGTTCGAGCGAGTAACTCGACTCGCCGGAGCGCAGCACGACTCGACAACGACGACAACGCAGTAGTTTCTCGAGGCTCCAAAACCGCGCCCACCTGAGCCGTTCGATCCGAGCGATCGAAACTCCGACGCCCGCAGATGGATCGCCGGGATGGAGATCTACTTCGCAGCTGTCGGATGGAGCTCGCCAGTCTGGGACGGTCAACGCGTACGACTCGCGGCGACACCGATGCAAGGGCCGGCACTCGAGTGGATTGGCGGCAACAGCACTTTTATCCACGGTGAAGCCACGTGGCAGCAGTTCCGCGCCGACCTGCTGAAACGCTTCGAACCGATAAATTCGAGTTTCCTTGCCCGGGAAAAAATTCATCGACACCGACAGTTTGGGAGTGTAGCGCAGTACACGCAGCAGATGGAGGAATTTTATAACCGCATTCCCGACCTGACCGAAGGGGAAAAAGTACAATCGTACCTCGCCGGGCTGAAGACCGAAGTCAAACGACAAGTCGCAGCGTCAAACTACGCGAGCTACAGTGACGTCGTTTCGGCAGCGGAGCGCTTCGACATGGTCAACGCCGGAGCACGACGGACGCACGTCGGCAGTACGCGACAAGGCGACTGCTCGGCTTACACCACGTTCGCCGACCCGATGGAAGTCGACAGATTCGACGGGCGGCCACGTCCGAAAAACACCAACTACACGTGTGATTTTTGCGGGGTGCCGGGCCACCGAATCTTCGACTGCAACAAAATGAAGGCCGCACGCGCAGAGTATCGGGCACGCAACAGTGGCGGAAATCTTTCGGCCAATCAGAAGACAAAAGACGGGAGTCGCCAGTGATTGCGGATCTAGCTGGCGAAAATAAAAAGATCCGGAAACGGCCGCGGGATTCCGGGAAAATCAACTTCGACGAAGCTGATTCGATGCGAGAAGGAGGAAATGATGGGGGAAAATCTCCACCCCACGACCAGTCTTCGCCAGGGAAAATCGCCGAGGAAAAATGCGACTCCGCGAAAAAAGACTCTGCCGAGACAGGGAAACTCCTTGAAGACCCAAAAAATTATAAGAATTCGTTAAAGTTATCTTATAAAGATGCTTTAATGAAAACTTATGATTTTCGAGGGGCTAGAGCCTTGGAGAAAATACGGGAGGGACTCCAAAAGAAGCAGACAGCTGTGGAGATTATACCGGTACCGGACAACTTGGGGACCAAATTAAGGAGTGTGGAAAGAAGCCGACCTTTCCACGGAGTCAACGTCCTCTCCCGACACCAGCCCACAACGACTACCCGCTCCCCAGGGAAGACGTCGGTGGAGCTGAAGCAGCTCAAGAGGAAGCTGGGGGTCTACAAGAAGCTGCACAAACCCCGAACTCCTTCTACGGATGCATCCAGTTCTTCGGCATCAGTGACGCGCACAGTCGTCAAAGAAACTCCGGGCCCTGGAGAAGAGCCGTTCTCCAAGCAGCCTCGGCCAGCTGCCAGCTCAGGAGTAGACAGCAACACAAAGGTGTGTACGGAGTATTGGGATGTACCCTATGACCCAATCAATGAAACTATCTTTGGGTACTCCGAGCAACGACTGCCCCTCGTGCTCGAGGTCATCTGCAAAGGACGACGCCTCCAAGCACTCGTGGACAGCGGAGCGTCACACACCGTCTGCGACAAGGCAGTGATCGACCGACTTCGGGAAGAGTACAAGCCTTCAGGATTCTCTGCAACGATGGTGGACGGCAGCAAGTTACCAGTACACGGCGAAGCAGTGCTACATCTACAAATTGGACCACTGCGCTGGAGACCTGCACTCCCCATCACCAACATCAAAGGGCTTGACTTGATCTTCGGGCGAGACTTCCTAAAAAGATTCAACCCCGAGATCAACTGGGTGAACCGCACCGCAAGCATCTACAACAATGGACGGAGAGTACAGCTACCCAACTGGGACGATACTGGAGATATCCCAGTGGAGACACTCGCACGATTCGAGAAGGACGTGAAGCGGACCGACACCGGGTTCCTGGCGATAGCAACAGAGGTGGAGAATGACGGAGAGAAAGCCTCGGAAACTGCAGAAAAAATCAAGGAATTACTGAAGGAGTTCCAAGACATTCTTCCTGACGATCTTCCGAACGAGCTACCGCCATACCGAACACATCAACACGAGATTGTGGAGGAACCGGGTTCGAAGCCGACCTTCCGAGCACCATATCGGCTCAGCCCGACAGAGCTGACCGACATGAAAAAACAAATCGAGTATCTCCTAGCCAAAGGACTCATCCGACCATCCACTTCGCCGTACGGTGCCCCAGTACTCTTCACACCGAAACCGGACGGAAGCCTGCGCATGTGCATCGACTACCGAGCCCTTAACAAGCAGACCATCAAGAATAAATATCCGATACCGCGAATCGATGACCTGCTTGACCAGCTTCGGGGAGCTACGGTATTTTCCAAACTGGATCTGCGGTCCGGATACTGGCAGATACGGATGGCGGACAACTCTATCCACAAAACTGCTTTCCGAACTCGGTACGGATCGTACGAGTATTTGGTCATGCCGTTCGGACTCACCAACGCGCCGGCAACGTTCCAAGCCGAAATGAACCACATTTTACGACCACTCTTGGACGAATGCGTGGTGTTGTACCTGGACGACATCCTCATCTACTCGCGCGACATGAAGCAGCACGTCGAACACCTGCGACGCGTCTTCGAAATTCTTCGACGAGAACGATTCTACGTCAAACTGTCCAAGAGCGAGTTCGCCCTTGAAAAGGTCCAGTTCCTAGGACACCTGGTGAGCGCTCAAGGAGTTCACGTCGACCCCAAGAAAGTCGAAGCCGTACGTACGTGGAAGACACCCGAGAACGTGAAGGAGTTGCAGCAGTTCCTAGGCTTCGCTAATTACTACAACAGGTTCGTGCCACAGTATGCGAAACTCGCGGCACCACTCACGAATCTGCTGAAGAAGAACACGCCCTACAAATGGGAGACGAAGCACCAGGAAGCCGTGGAGCAACTGAAACAAGCACTGACATCCGCACCGGTGCTCATCTTGCCAGATCCCGAACGTGACTACGTCATTGAAGCAGACGCCAGTGATCAGGCCGTGGGAGCAGTCTTAATGCAAGACCAGGGGAATGGACTGCAACCAATTGCCTACCTCAGCAAGAAACTGCACGGGGCAGAACTCAACTACCCGATACACGACAAAGAGGCTCTTGCTATCATCATCGCCTTCAAAGCGTGGAGATGCTATCTCGAAGGACGACGAACAACCGTCTACACCGACCACTGCAACCTGAAATATTTGAAGACACAACCCAACCTTTCCAGGCGGCAGGTCCGGTGGATCGACTTCCTCGAGACACACTTCCACTACGACATCGTGTACAAGCCCGGCCACAAGAACAAAGCAGACGCTCTCAGCCGGCCTGCACACGTTGCCGCGATTCAGGTCGAAGGGATGAATCCACTACTCAAGGGACTCTTCACACACGGGTACGCCATCGACCCCGAAATTTCCTTGGCAGAAAAGCGACATCTGCTACAGTGAGACAGTGACATCGCGTACCGGAAAGGATCAACAAAAATCTGGGTACCCAATTACCCTCCTTTGCGCCAGTTACTACTCGAAGAGTACCACGACGTCCTCTATGCCGGACACTTCGGTAGCAACAAGACGCTGACCGGTATCGCAAAGCACTACTACTGGCCCCACTTAGCAGAAGAGGTCCAGAAATTCGTCACCTCGTGTGATACATGTCAGCGGATGAAGAGCAGCAAGCAGAAAAAGGCGGGACTACTGCAGCCTCTTCCTGTCCCAGAACAACCATGGCAAGTGGTTAGCCTGGACTTCATCACCGGGTTACCACCTACCTCCAGCGGTCATGACGCCATCCTTGTCGTCATTGACAAGTTCTCCAAAATGGGACACTTCATCCCGACACACACGACGGCACGCACCGAGGAGACAGCACAGCTCTTCGTTCGTCACATCATCTCACTGCATGGCATCCCAACCACACTCATTTCTGACCGAGACCCCAAGTTCACCAGCAAGTTCTGGAAGGAACTTATGTCTCTTCTCGGCACCAAACTCGCCATGTCATCCGCATACCATCCGCAGACAGACGGACAGACCGAGCGCCTCAACCAAATTGTTGAGCAACTCCTCCGAGCAGCCTGCAAGGACGACATCTCCAAATGGGACTTGCACCTACCCGTACTCGAGTTTGCTTACAACAATGCTACACATGCTGCTACTGGACAGACGCCGTTCTTCCTCTGCTACGGACGCCACCCACTCACACCACAAAAACCGACAACATCAGCTACAGTCCAACCCGCACATGATTTCATTACAACCATGCACCAGCTTTGGGATCGGACCCACAAGCGCCTACTCGACATTCAACAGCAACAGAAGCGCCAAGCCGATCGCCATCGCAACGACCACACCATTTCCGTGGGAGACCAGGTTCTCCTCGACACCCGCAACCTGGACATCAGCCATCTCCCATCTAAACTTCGACCTCGCTTCTGCGGGCCTTTTCTCGTTGAAGCACAGGTCACTCCTGTTACCTTCCGCTTACGCCTGCCAGCTACCTGGAAGATTCACAACGCCTTCCATGTCCAACTTCTGAAGCCCTATCGGGATCCTAACACGATCTTCGTGGGACGCCAGCCGCCGCCGCCACCGCCCGTCCTCGTCCAGAATGAACCCGAGTACGAGGTCGAGTCCGTGCTCGCACACCGCCGTCGTCGGAATGGTGCCGTGGAGCTTCTCATCCGTTGGAAGGGTTATGATCCTTCTGAGGACAGCTGGGTACCTGAGTCCGACATGGGTAACGCCCGTCGTCCTCTGCATGACTACCTTGTCAAGCAGGGTGTTACTTCTACCACCCAGCTTTGAGGGGGGGAAGTGTGAGAGTACGACCCCGTTACACCACTTGGCCTTTTCTTATTTCCTTCCCTTTTCATTTCTCTTTTTACCGCATCTCATTTGGCTTCCTATTCTTCCTTTTCCATTAACCTTTGGTTTATCCTGCTATTATCATTATATCACCGACCAGGCTTGGGATGTATTGGTGCGCTATATCTAGCGTAATCCTGCCATAATCCCTTAAAGCCAATAGCCTCGCGTGGCTATACGTAGGGTGATTCTATCTTCTAGAAGGGTCTATTCCCTTAGGATAAGATAAACCTGGTTACCTGATGTACTCTGGAAGTATAAAAGCACCTTGTACTGATCGATAGTGCAACCTTTCCTCGACACATTCGATCCTGTGACACTGGTCAACAAGGGCGACATGAGAGTTGCATGGTCACGGAAGAAGTAGGCAGACGCACGAGAGTCGAGCATGAAGGACAGCACAGCAGTAGTCGCAGACGAAGGAGGAGCAAGGGTAGAGCCTAGGCTAGACAAAGCAAACGGTCCTACGCTAGATGCAGCACGGGAGTCTGTACTACACACAGGTACTACGCCTAAGCTAGAGAACACCGGATAATAAGACTTGGACACACTAGAAGCGTCAGCATACAGAGAATGCAGGGCTGAAGTAAACATATCGATGTCTAAGTCAATCACAGGCACACGGTGACGGAGCAGACTAGGCCAATCTGGGAGGTCCGGGTGCTGAGCCGAAGTGGCGACGGAAGAGGTCGTCGAGGCGGCGGAAGCAGTGGGTGGTCGGGTGCGGACGGCGGCACATAGTGCCTCAAAGGGGCCCGGTCTGGAGCTGGTACTGGTAGCCCACAGCATCGAAGCTGCCGGTAGAGGTCGAGCTGCGGGGGCCGCCACCGCGGCCACCACCTCCTGGGGCTCCTGGCCACCCCGGCGGGAGGTGGGCCCACGAGTGCTGCTGCTGCTGCGTTTGCTGCTGCTCCTGGACACCAGCCCCAACCCCCTCGTCCGAGCCACTGTCCTCGCCACCACCACGACCACCACCGGCGCCACCACCATGCCCTCCCTTGGGGCTGCGGCGATCCCTATGTTGTTGCTGCTGCGGGAAGGCCGCAGTTGCGGTCTCAATGGCCGGGGTCGCCGTAGCTACCACGGCGAAAACGTCAGCATCCGTGTACTGGGAGGGGGCACAGCCCAGAAAGATAGGGACTGCCGCAACACCGCTCGACTGAGCGATAGTGCGCTGTTGAGTCTCTATCTCAGATAGGGCAGTGACAAAGGCAATTAGGGTTAGGTCACCTGGGTGCTAGCTTAGGAAGTGATCTCGGGTAGTGGCTAAGCGGTCACGCTGGCGCATGGCAATAAGGTACGGGGTAGCACAGAACGGTGGCGGGAATGCAGTATGCTGGGCGGCAGTGCTAGCCGCGTGGTAGGTAGTCTCTAGTGCACGAAGGTGATTGGTGAGATTAGCGATAGTGGGGAAAGTAGAGAGATCGGGGAAGAGCATGGGGAGGATCAAGCGGCCAGCTGAGGCGGAGGTAGGCGTGGAGTAGCGTGCAACTACTACAGTACATCTAGAAAGTCTTTGGCGTTTGCTACTGCAGTGAAGCGGGGGCGCTCAGATAGGGGAAGCGCATGACGAATGGCAAGCTGCGCTACGTCATTGCGAGAATCCCAGACAGCGCGCGCTAGCGTAGCAGCAGCAAATGCCTCACTCTTAGCAGTGGTGGGGTCAGCAGGGAGGGGAGCAGGCGTAGGGGGGCGGGGGAGCAAGCCATCAACATGCATAGCTAGGGAGTGCCCATCCTGGTGCTGACCTATCAGGTGCCGGCGAAGATCGACAAGCCAGCGGACGCGCAAGGGCCCGAGGCGCACGAGGGGCTGGCCATGTGCGCGAGAGGCCAGGCAGGTGCAGGAGGGGCTGACGCATAGAGAGGAGCTGGCAAGGCGCGTGGGCCCGGCGGTGCTCAGGAGGGGTCGGCTAGGTGGTAGGGGTCGGCTAGGCGTGAGAGACCGGCTAGGCGCGAGGGGCCGGCTAGGCGCGAGGGGTCGGCTTGGCGCGAGGGGCCGGCTAGGCGAGAGGGGCCGGCGAGGCATGAGGGGCCGGCTGGGCGCGAAGGTGGGGGGCGGCTAGGCGAGAGGGGCCGGCTAGGCGAGAGGGGCTGGGTAAGCGCGAGGAGCCGGCTACGACGCGAGGGGCCGGCTATTCAAGAGGGACCGGCTAGGCGTGAGGGGCCGGCTATGGCGCGAGATGGGCCGGCTGGGCGCGAAGGGGGGGCCGGCTAGGCGAGAGGGGGCCGGCTAGGTGACAGTGGGCCGGCTAACTGCGAGGGGCCGGCTAGGTGCAAGGGGCTGGCTACGGCGCGAGAGGGGCCAGCTGGGCATGAAGGGGCTGACTAGGTGCGAGGGGCCGGCTTCAGCCCGAGGGGCCGGCTACGGCGCGAGAGGGGCCGGCTGAGCGCGAAGGGGCCGGCTAGGCGCAAGGGACCGGCTACGACGCGAGGGGCCGGCTACGGCGAGAGACAGGCCGGCTGGGCGCAAGGGGCCAGCTGGGTGCGAGGGGCCGGCTACGGCACGAGAGGGGATGGCTGGGCGCGAGGGGCCGGCTAGGCGTGGGGGCCGGCTACGGCGCGAGGGGAAGGCGGGCACGCTAGGGGCTGGCGAGGCACGGTAGGCTAGGGCGCAGGGCGGAAGTGGGTGGGTGGACTTGACCTACTCATGATACCATGTTAGAAGGCTGGAACGAATTAGCAAGAAGAGAGAATAAGAGAGATATAGGGTTTGGGTTGTACTCTCTAAGAACACACACATATTCTAACCTATAACTTCAACATGCAAATGTATGTATAAATTGACATCTCCCACCTTCTAACGGAAGACAATCCCTTTTATCGAGGCCGAACAGTCATTACAAGTAATCCCCGATGTCACTGTAAGTCTTCAGCCCTGTGGTGAGCGTAATGATTATGCCGACCTGACGAGGTCTTCAGGTCAAACTGCGACCAAAGGTCAGAAAGCGTCGAAACGATCGCTTTGAATCTCAGTCGTCGAAGATGGAAGAATTCTTCTGCTGACCAAACGAGCAAGGGTAAGTACTCCAGTGGAAGCCTCTAAACAGTGAAAATTGTCGAGTGGTCGATTGATGATGGCGCGTGGCAGATGGATATCTTCCGTAATGATGAGACTTTCAAATGACGTGGACGATGAAGTGAAGTACCCATTCATCAAACGCGAGGTCGTTCGTGTCACATGCGAGATCACGTGTCTGTGTGCCACGAAAGTCAGCGAACTCCATCAACGAATTAACGAAATTAGGCGCGGAAGCTGAACGGTGACGAATGATGCTCGAAATTGGATGATGGAACACGCCGAAGGGTCGGACAGAAAATTGCGGCACAGTTGCACTTCTCCCCCCCTTCAAGAAGAAACAGCTCCCAGAAGCTCGGGTAATACTTCAATTAACCCATTTCTCCAGGGTACGCGAGATACCTATCTGCTGCTTAAAAGGCCCATAACTCAGCTTTGAAGATGCCGCTCCAAACTCCAAACGCGAGAAATCCCAAATATGCTCCAAAGGTGAAATTCCTGTGCAAGGTAAACCGCTTCAAAGGTCTGGAAATTCCGCAACGACTGCTCCAGAAGACTCGCATACAAGCTAAAAAAATCTGCAGAAGTCAAACACTCCTTGCGATTTGGCCCCAACACAGCTCCAACAGTACTGCGGCAAATTTCTTTGTAAATCCGATACTGCTGTTTTCGATTCGGATGGTGAGGTGGGGTCGTGTTCATGCTGTCAGGCGAATCGGGCAAATTGACGATGGAGGTGGTAGCAGGTGGTGGCGAGAAATTGACAACCGTGGCGATGGCCTGTAACCTGTACTGAACCACTCAAGTGAATATCCTAGAACAGAACCCGGGGTAGAATGACGCCAGCTACATCAGCTACTTTGTCCATGCACGCCGAAAAATTCGGGACGAGCTGAAACTGCTGCTGCGCTTCTCCTCCTCCATGCACCCAAAATATTCCAAGAATATCAGTCGATGTAGCTCGTACCCCTAAAGATAGCGGGCACAACTCCAGCTGTAATCCCTTTAACTTCTCAATTCCACCAAAAACGTCGGAATTCCATCGATACTAAACCAAGACTGCAACACTGCTTCACAGCTACCCATAAAAAAACTGAGGCGTTACGGCATTCTTTAGCAGCGCCCCCACGGTTTCTCCACCAGCTGTACGCATGGACTGAACCCTTTATATTAGGGAACGCAGGAGTCCACCGCCTCGGCATGATGTTTTGGCCGTCGATCAGGGTCAATGCGCATCATACGCCGTCGATCTCCGCCCAGCTGTTACCCAAAATTCTTCAAAATACCCTGGTACCCCTAACAGCTGGCCATGCAGACGTTCACCCATCTCACGGCTGCTCCAGGTTGCCCAAATCTGCTTCGCTGCTGCTTAACTAACTAAGAGAATCCGCAGAGATAGGAGTGCGCACGCTACTAGTCAGAGGAGCTTTAATGAGCTCGCCTACTAACCGCTAGACAACTCCCTTCTCCATTAGAAACTCATAAACCTACACCCGCAAAAGTCGGAACCTCCTTCTACTGCACTAGGTGAAACCCTCAGCTCCGCTGCAACAGTAACTCTGAAAATTTCGGGGACACTCCATCAGCACAGTGTAGTTCGCAGGTTCACCCCCCTCATTTAGCCAGAAGCCATCGATTAATAAGTCGACCCTGCTACCTGGTGGGGATGGTGATTTCCGGGCGACGTAGCTGAGCGAGCAGCAGCCTGAACGTCGCTAACCCTTAACTACTCCTGTACTCCCGTCGTTCTTCTCCCATTGCTTCAAATCCTGGTAGTTATCGCTTTCGGTGATTGGTGGAAAAACACTTAATACACACCCAGGGGTGGTGGCCTCCGTTTCCGTTGATCGTCGGGGTATGAATCGCTGGTCAACGAAAAACGCCTTCCCACGCGGGAAGTCGCCCTCGCTGAGTACACGCACTCCAGCACATCGTCATCTCCTCCAGATGGCCGTCGTGGTGAATAGCGTCGAGGTTGTTAATCCCAGCTGCTTTCACACAACTGCACACCCACACGTCCTCGTGCGAACATGCCGTTTCAAAATTGTCGGATCTGCCCATTGCCGAAACAGTTTTGAAGTCCCGTCCATCGCCTGCAACTAGCCTGCCAGAAACGCTGGGACCTGCGACACATCTACAGTTCGCTCTGCAGCTTGATGGCTCGTCCCGGCATTGTCGCCACTCCGCGCGCTCCTGACGACCAACTCTCGGCCGCCTGAGGACTCTTGTGCACTTGTCTCCTCATGACGAAGCCTTCGCATTTTTGGGAAGCCAATCCGAAAACTCCGTCCGAACACCCAAAAATTACGAATGCTCCAAGGAACGTACCTGAAAAACACAACGGAAACGTCGCCATCTCTTCGACGAAAATAATTTTGTCTACGACCGAGGAAGGGGAGGACCGGCTAATCCCAACCGTCCATCGGTCAGGATCTGACCGCATTGGAAACGCCCGCGTACTTAATCTCCGCGTCGTCCGCTCGCCATCAGCATCCTTCCGCCCCCTTCCCTAATAGGGTATGCTCCCATATCGGAAACCTAATGGGCAGGAACGTAGCTCTGATACCAACTAATATAAATTATAACACAAAGTATAGCGCAGAATACTATAGGGGAACGTGATTACAATGTGTCCTATCCAAATGAGACCTAGGGATTATATAGTGCGAGTTGACCATGTTGAATGTCGAGGGTTGGACCAGTCAAGGGCTCGATAGTCCCGAGGGTGGCAGGGTCAAAATGGGTTCAGGGCGACTCGGGATCAGGTTGGGGCCGTCGAGTTCAGCGGGGGCTGGTTTGGCGCGTGACTTGAGGGCCGAGCCTGTGGACACGAACTGTTTGCTTATACTCGCTGTGGCGAGCCCCAGTAAGGAATCGTAATTCCTTATGGCCGATGTGGCTCAAGCTGAACCCTCGACAAACTTGGCAGTATGGAAGTCCCGAGGGCAGGAAACAGAGCACGAGTAGAAAGTAATTCCCCGCGCTTTGGACAATTTCGAGGCATAAACGTGCAAATACACATCCACTGTTGCGCTTTTTATATATATATATACATATATATATTTGGAACTACTAAACGGATCTCACTGTTGTAAACTTGTCAGGGATAGAAAGCAGGGTTGCCAAGCATCAGAAAAAGAACTTTCAAGGCAAGAGTGAAACTTGGCTCTGCTGCCGAGTTGAACCCCTGCCAAATGAGAGGCACAAAACTTGGCACTCCTGCCAAGTTTCCAGCCCTCGCAGCACTCACACGCATGCAGGTACCTTAGCGAACACAAACCTTCGCCATAAAAAATCGTAAGACCTACTGTTCATCAGCCAATCATCTGCTGCCAGCCCACCTAACTCAGCAGTGTCAATATGCAACCCGCTGGTCGGCCATTAAGTTCAGGATTCTAGAACTTGTTGTCGTAAAGAATAACCCACTGAAGGGGACCGCCACGTTGCGACCCTGGGGGAAATGGAGCAGCGTGCGAGTACTGAAGTTGAAAATGCCTGGTACCATTCTAGATGCACTTTTTGCCGAGACTCATGACACGAAAACAACAGTGTACAGTTCGCCATTCGAGTGTCCCGCTGGGGTTACCCTTGAGAAGATCCTTGGGAAAGGGCCACATGTGCAGAGCCTGGGGGGCTATGGGCGCACTGACCTGCTATTAACAAGCCATTTTAATTCAGTGGTTAGTGGCTGAGTTTCTGACATGCCCCCCCTCCCCCAAAGTCATCACGGTTTGCGCACTGTTGATTGAAAGCCGTTGGGTTTCTTTAGTGTCGCGAGCAACATAAAAATTTTGCTGAGAAAAAGTTTTCGCCAGAGGAGCTTTGCCGAACTTGGTTTCGTCCAGCGTATTTGGCACTTTTTTCATTGCCATTTGACATGGATTCTTACCATTCTAGACCTGGGATTTAAAGCCCTTGGCTAAAAACACAAAGCTGGGGCTCACTTGAAACTTGTATATTTTTTTCTCGCAGTAAAAAATTCCTGCTTCCAGCTCTGAACAAAAAACGAAACACAACCAAAACATGAAGCGAGAAGGAACGAGGACCGTCATTGGCATGCGGCACTGGCACTGTATTGGCGACACCCAAATTTGCCGCAAGACTAAACCTACCTCGTTGCTGAACCTAGCCCAACGACGATGCTTGCGACCAGCCCCTCCCCGGGCGTTTTCAAGAGGACCCCCACTTTGCTTTTGGTGCGGTGTACTCGCTAGTCGTTTTGCAAGAACGTAGCGTTTTAGGCGGCAGAGTAACGTGATAGGAGCCGTAGCTAACGCCTCGGGGTGACATTCCGGCTAGCAATGCAGGTAAGACTCGCGGCAAGGTGCCCTCGTCAAACAAGCATGAAACACAAGGGTCGCGACGACCGAAACACAACAGAAAAGGGCAAAAACGCCCGCAAATCGGATAGGATGCCTTCCCCGCTCCTACCGTCGCGTTACGCTTCCCTCCCCGCTCTCCCATCGTGCTCTCGCTCCCTCCTCTACCATCGCGACACGCTTCCCTCCCCCATTTCCCGTCGCGTTACTTCCCAATCCCATCTAGAGTCGTGTTTTCCTCTCCTGTATTTGACCTTCGCGCGCTTCTCCCTCTAGAAACGCTTCCCCCTCTTCTATCCCCCCACCCTCTATCGCGACGAACCATTCTCCAGGGACGCGTTACGCTGACCCCACCACCCTCCCATCACGCTCACCTCACGCCGTTTTCTACCGTCGCGGAAAGCTACCCCCATATCCCGCTGCCGGCGTTACGCTTCCCACCCCTCCCTCCTGTCGCGTAGCACTCCCCCCAATCTCCCGGCCTGCATTTCTCCCCTGCCTCCCTACTCCCCGTACCGTCCTTCCTCCCATTCCTCTCGTTGATCCCCCCACTCCCTCGCTACGGGATGGGATTGGGATAGAGGTAGCAGAGGGCGGGAAAGGGAAGGCATGGGAAAGGGGGAGAGTGAGCGGATGGATGGCGTGGGAGATGGCAGGGAGTGGAGGAGAGATGGATAGTGAGATGGGAGAGATGGTACGGATTGTTGAGAAGCTCACGTGTCCGAAGTGATTGTGCTAAGTCGACAAGGACGGCTTCGCTACCGCTGCGTGAGCCGGAACAAGCTTGGAAGTTGCTTCAAGCTTGTAGTCCACCGTCACGGCACACCTCTCCAATGATCCAGCCGGATGACGCCCTTAAGGTCATGGCCGCTCCCTCGATGTTAAAAGACATGCCCTTTGAGGTGAGTTGAGACACGGAGAGCAAGTTGACTCCAAGTCCCGGGACAACCAACACATTATTGATTGTCAATGGACCGCCGTCCACCTCGAGATGCAACTTGCCACGGCCTTTGACGTCAAGCGTGTCACGGTTGCCGAAGACCATGCGCTTGATAGGAGCATCGGACTTCACATCGTCAAGAAGCTCTTCAAGCGCCGTCATGTGTTGAGTTGCTCCGATGTCGAGGTACCACGCGTTGCTCCCACCAAGCATTTTTTCGCCCATCATGAACACAAGCTCGTTGGTGTTTTTTCGCCCGTCACCACATGCGCGCGCCGATCTTCTTGAGGGGTAGAAGTAGGTTTCCAGTCCTTTGGCTTGCTCCGACACTCTCGCCACCAATGCCCAACTTTCTTGCAATAGCGGCAAGCACCTTCACGAGCTTGGCCGCGGTTGTAGTTGGCACTCCCACCACGCGCGAAGCTCGATGCACCCGCACTCGTGCTTACGTTTCCACGGTTGACGTTGTCACCCCGCGGCTTGGTGTAGCCAACGTTCTTCCTTGCGCCACGAGTGAAGTGCGCCGAACTCGTTGCATCGCCGTGCAAGATGTTCCTCCACGTCTCCTCGTTGATGAGGCGCATTGTCACCATCTCCTTTGTCCATGTTGCTTGAGTACTTCTGAGGGTGGTGATGACAGTTGACCACTCCTCTCCAAGCGTGTTGAGAAGGGTCAAGATCCAATCCTTCTCGTCCACATTTGCTTCAAGCTCCATCATGCGTTCGCCAAGCTCCTCGATGCGATTCACGTATGTGCGGACGCTCTCGCCATTCTTCATGCGCACGGTGAAGAACTCCCTCCTCGCTTGCAACTTGCCATGGACAGACTTCGTGACGTGAATACTCTCAAGGTGCTGCCAAGCTTCCCATGTTGCTCCCCCGAGGTCGATGCATGAGCTCACGATCGGTACGAGGTGAAGTGCGAGCTTCGACACGAGAAACGAGAACGCCTCCTTGCCCATGCTCCATGCTCCGTTGCCGAGGCGCTTGCTGGGGGCTGCATCTCTGAACCATCGAAGAAGCCCCAAAGTTCACATTCCATCATGCAAACTTTCAACTTGAAGTGCCAGGATGCATTGAACAATGGCACCGCACTCTTGTTGACGATCGTCGTCAATGCGGAGTAGGACTCGTGTCCGGCACAGGGACCAGCAGGGACATCGGTAGTCGAAGAGCTAGACGTCGGCATGGCGTTGAACTAGACATCCGGGTAATTACCTTACCCGACCCGGTTTTGCCCTTCCCGCGATCGGGTCCGGGTCGGGTCGGGTTGGGTAATTTCCGGGTAATGTTTGGAGGTCTGTTAACCGACCCGGCATTTTAATACCGGGTAATTGGGAACCCGTCTGGTGGGTCGGGTATACCCGACCCGCATTTAATTGAAGTCGGGTAATATTACCCGGGTACCCCTAGGTGGCTGTAAAATTCAGCAAACCTGGACTAACAAACCCGAAGTCGGGTCGGGTACCCGCGACCCGACGGGTAATAAATTACCCGATATTTCGGGTAATTCACGGGTAACGGGTATGCATTACCCGGCCTGAGTACCCGACCCGACCCAGCCAGGTAATTCGTCAAAATACTATTACCCAACGCGGTCAAAATGTCGGGTCGAGTCGGGTACCCGCGACCCGACCGGGTAAAATGCTCAAGTCTACGTTGAACTAAGGACTAGGGTCAAAGGGGGATTAATTCCAATAACTCTGAAACCATGTAGGAACTACCACTGCCTTTGAAACGCCGCCCTGAACACGTCTCGAAGTATAAAAATTCGATTAGAGTATGTTTGGAAAGAGCGTGGGGCAAGGATTCCGTAGCACCAAAGATCACCAAGAAAGGTGAAGTATTGAGAACGAAATCGTTTGTAATGTCGGGCTGGGTACAAACAAACAGAGAGGATGATAAGTTTCTGGTTTGCTAGAACATAATATACCTCTACCATTGAAATCCTAATTTCCTAGGTCGTCGAATCGCGATTGTACCCGAAGTTCACGCGATTCGTAACACACCCAAGATGCAAATGACGGTGGAATTTTGAAA
The DNA here is from genome assembly GCA_027943415.1 of Closterium sp. NIES-67. Classification (NCBI taxonomy): domain Eukaryota; kingdom Viridiplantae; phylum Streptophyta; class Zygnematophyceae; order Desmidiales; family Closteriaceae; genus Closterium; species Closterium sp. NIES-67. Next base: position 46,253 of record BQMB01001869.1, read on the forward strand.
CATATCGGCTGAGTTCTGCAGGCATTTGACGTTGACGTCGACGTCGACGTTGAGGAAGCCACAGAGCGACTTCGAGAGCACTGGTTACCACCCAAACCAGGTGCACTTTCCTAACCTCGCTTGGAAGCCACACGGCCAAATTGTGGAAAGCGCAAGCGAAAGGAGAGAGGAGAGATTTTCAAAATTGTGCAACACAAAACTGCTGCCCCAGGGCAGCAGAGATATATTAGGGTGCAAAATGACGAAAAAATAGCCTACAGTTTGGTGAGTTGGTGATGGGTTTGTTCGGCTGCTGTTTTTTTTGCAGGGCAGGCCCAAGTTCGCAAGGTGGGGTAAAGTGGTGGCGGTTGTATTTTTGGGGTGTGGAGGCCTAGTACACCCTTGCACCTGATGTAACGCCGGACGCAAGGTGAACGCCGCGATTGAGAGAACGTCAGCGTTGCGTCACGTTTGCGTCAGATTTGACGCAAGGGGGGTGTTTTCCTGACGTTGATGTAATCTGTTGGTGGAGCTGTTCTGCAGGCATGTCGATGTAACCAGGTTCGGGGACGTTGTGCTAGGTTTGGGTGAAAATTTGCGTGCTGACCCTTGATCCGAAGCAAAATCTCTCGCTTTCGGAAGGTGCTGTGATGTAAACTGCACTTTCCTTTTCTGCCTGCAGAACGCAGCCATCGGATGACTACTTTCCGACTTTCCCTTCCGTCAAAGTGCTGACCAAGGTGCAAGTTCAATTGGTTGGCCCAAGTGTATTGCGCCACTTGGAATGCATTTGGTTGGTTCTTTCCGACCAACTTGTAACTTCCCCGTTACTCTTGTTTCATTCGCGTTACCCAAGTGTAATTCTTGGATTGAGTGCGCCCTTCCCGTTCCGTCCATTTCTCAGTTACCCAACCCAACTCTCGAAGTTGGAAGGGTGTGGAGTGGGGACCACCAAGCCCCCCACCGACCTCCAACATTAACGGGGTGTTACCGGGGTGTTGCTGGGGTGTTACATAAAAACGAGGGTTTTACCGGGGTGTTGCCAGGGCGTTGCCAGGGCGTTCGGGGGTGTTACAACTTACCAGGATGTTACCAGGGTGGAAGTCATTCACACGGTGAGTGCTGCCACCGTTACCAGTGTGACGCCACACAGTGCTTTCACGCACACTGACAGCATGGCACCATTACCAGGGTGTTGTTGCCACACTGTGCAATGCTGCCGAATCTTGAGCTGCCCATTGTCCACTGTGTGCTCCCTCTACGGTTGTCAGTGTCTCCTATTTCTGGCCCCTTAAGAGTCGTCTCAGAATCTTATCCCCATCCCCATCCCCATCCCCATCCCCATCCCCATCCCATCCCATCCTATCCCGTTGCGTCTATCCATTGGTGCGTCCATCTCTCCCCCCCCCTTCCCTCCCAGGTGGCAGCCTTCACAGCGGAGCGCAAGTCAGTCTGGGCATACGCCACCCACCTGTACGCAGCATTCAAGGAGGGCGTGAAGCAGGGGCTGGCGGTGGGCTTTGGCTTCGGGCTGACCATCTGCGTCATGTTCTGGTCGTACGCGCTCGCGCTGTGGTACGGCTCCAAGCTCATCGCCCACAGCAACTATTCAGGAGGGCAGGTGTTTGCCGTGCTCTTTGGGGTCATCGACGGTGGCATGTGAGTGGCGGGGGGTGTGTCACTGGGTGTGTGAGTGGTAGTGGGGGTGTCTCCTGCGCTCACGAGTCTCTGGGGGTCGCCTGCGCCCGTGGGTGGTGCTTCGGGTGAGCTCATTGATGGTGGTGCTGTGTGTGCTTCTTGGGGTGCTACCAGGCAGATGTTCTCCGTACTGTTCGAGCTCATCAGCAAGTGTCGTTACCCATGTGAGTTGCCAAAGATCTCAGAAAACTGAACTCAAAAGCTTCTCGGGGTGCTACCAGGCAGGTGTTCTCCATGCTGTTCGAGGTCATTAGCAGCAGCATGGGAGTGGCGGGGGTGCTCTTGGTCATGGGAGTGGCGGGGGCTGCTCTTGGCCATGTGAGTGACATGGGGATCTGGGTGAATGCTTTGTGTTGGATGCCTACGTCGTCTGCTCGGGAGGGAACGTGCCTGATGTGCTGTTCGTTGTCATCATCGGCGGCATGTGAGCAGCGTGCCTGCTGAGACAGAGCCTGCTGAGACAGAGCTGAGACAGAGCCTGCTGAGACAGAGCCTGCTAAGACAGAGCCTGCTGATCCGCTGACCTGGCCCTATTGCTACCAAAGGCTGATGACCACCACCACCCGCCCGTCTTTCCCCACCTCCTTTCCTCTTCCAAACCCCTCGTCATTGCTATCTCCTGATCCTTTCCCACTCCCCCACTCCCCACTCCCCACTCCCCACTCCCCCACTCCCCCACTCCCACACTCCCCCACTCCCCCACTCCCTCACTCCCCCACTCCCCCACTTCCCCAATCCCCCACTCCCCCACTCCCCACTCCCCACTCCCCACTCCCCCATTGCCCACTCCCCCACTGCCCACTCCCCACTGCCCACTCCCCCACTCCGCACTCCCCACTCCCCCACTCCCCACTCCCCCACTCCCCACTCCCCACTCTCCCACTCCCCACTCCCCCACTCCCCACTCCCCCACTCCCCACTCCCCCATTCCCCCACTCCCCTCTCCCCCACTTCCCCACTCCCCCACTCCCCACTCCCCCACTCCCCACTCCCCACTCCCCCACTCCCCACTCCCCCACTCCCCACTCCCTCACTCCCCCACTCCCACAACCTCCCTTGGTTCTCTCACGCACCCCCCCCCACCCCCAGGTCCCTGGGCCAGGCGTCTCCCTCCTTCGCGGCCTTTGCCTTGGGGCAAGCCGCGGCCTTCAAGATCTTCCAGGTCATCCAACGCATCCCCCCCATCGACAGCTCCAGCCCCGCTGGCGAAACGCCCCCAGACTCCCAAGTCAAGGGCGAGTTGGAGCTCCAAGAGGTGGTCTTTGCGTACCCGTCGCGCCCCGAGGTGACCATATTTAAAGCGTTCTCGCTGAGGATCCGCGAGGGGGAGACCATGGCGCTGGTGGGGGAGAGCGGCAGCGGCAAGTCAACGGTGGTGGCGCTGATGGAGCGCTTCTACGACCCGCAGAGCGGAGCCATGCTGCTGGACGGCCGCAGCATTGCCGCGCTCAACCTGCGCTGGCTGCGCCGCCACATGGGGCTCGTCAGCCAGGAGCCCGCGCTCTTCAAGGTCTCCATCCGCGATAACATTGCGTATGGGAGGGGCGGAGGGGCGTGGGGGGAGGGAGGGGAGAGGGAGAGGGGAAGGGGGGGAGGGTGGTGAGTGATGAGGAGGTGGAGCAGGCAGCACGGTCGGCAAACATTCATGACTTTATCAAGTCGCTTCCTGATGTAAGTCACCTGGCGGTCGTCATCGTTTTGCTACCTTCCTTCCCACTCACCTTCCACCTCCCTCCTCCACCGCTGGCCCACCTTCCCTACAGTCCACCGGATCACTGCACAACCTCACACTTCCTCACCATGTTTTTTAAAACTCTAAAAAACACCCCTTTTAGATTTTTTTTTCGAGTCCACCAAATCATTGCGCACCACCTCACTCTTTCTCACTAGGAACCCAAAACTCTAAGCCCAGCTTTTAAGAGCTTCAATTTCTCCCCTTTTCCTGTGGCAGGGCTATGACACCTTGGTGGGGGAGTGTGGCATGCAGCTGAGTGGCGGGCAGAAGTAGCGTGTGGTGATCGCGCGCGCGGTCCTCAAGGACCCGCACGTGCTGCTATTGGACGAGGCCACATCAGCGCTGGACGCGGAGAGCACGAAAGGTGGTGCAGGCGGCGCTGGAAAAGGTCATGGTGGGCTGCACCACCGTGGTGGTGGCGCACCGCCTCTCCACCGTGCGCGGGGCGGACAGGATCGCCATGCTCAGCAGCTGCAAGATGGTGCAGCAGGGCTCGCACGAGCAGCTCATGGCGGAGCCAGGCGGGGCGTACCTGCAGCTGGTGCGCCTTCAGGAGATGGTGGGGGGTGGCAGGGGGGAGGGTGGGGAGAAGGGGAGTGTGGGTGAGGGGGAGAGTGGGATGGTCGCAGCAGGAGCAGTGGGAGAAGTCGGAGCAGCAGTGGGGGGTGAGGGAGCAGAGGAGACAAGCAGTGGGGATGTGGGGAAGAAGGGGGAGGGAGGGAGCTCTGAGGACAGCAGCACTTCTGAGAATGACGAGGAGGAAGAGGAGCCAGAGGATGGAGCGGCGGGTGATGCTGACAAGAAGAAAGGCACTGAGGGAGATGGGAAGGGAGGCACAGGGCACAAGGCGAAGGGGAAGTTGAAGGGGAAGGAGGGGAAGGGGGAGAAGAAGAAGAAGCACTCTCCGTTTGTGCGTTTGGCGATGCTGAACAAGCCGGAGTGGCCTCATGCGCTGTCAGGCACGGTGGCAGCAGCAGTGCAGGGCATCATCCTGCCCCTCTTCGCCCTCATCCTCTCCCGCATCATCACTGTCTTCTACAGCCCAGGTGGGTCTCATATACATGTATGTGTGTGTGTGTGTGTGAGTGCGTGCGTGCGTGCAGGGGTGCGTGCAGGGGTGTGTGTATGTGTGTGTGTGTGTGTGTTTGTGTGGGTGTCGCCTGTAAAACTGCTTGAAAACCAAAGCCCCTCCTTCCCTTCCCTCCCCCCCACCTCTTCCTCCCTCCTCCCGTCTCCCCCCACCAAACAAGGCCAAGCCGCGGCAGGACGCGGACTTCTGGTCGCTCATGTTTGTGATCCTGGCGGTGGTGGCGTGGGTGTCGCGCATGCTGCAGACGTTCCTCTTCAGCATCGCGGGGCAGCGCCTCATCTGCCGCATCCGCCGCCTGTGCTTCCACTCCGTGCTCCGCCAGGAGATGGCCTGGTTTGACCGGGACGACAACTCCAGGTGAGCTTTAGAGGACAACTTCAGGTGAGGGGAGGACAGCTCCAGGTGAGGGGAGGACAGCGCCAGGTGAGGGGAGGACAGCTCCAGGTGAGGGGAGGACAGCTCCAGGTGAGGGGAGGACAGCTCCAGGTGAGGGGAGGACAGCTCCAGGTGAGGGGAGGACAGCTCCAGGTGAGGGGAGGACAGCTCCAGGTGAGGGGAGGACAGCTCCATGTGAGGGGAGGACAGCTCCAGGTGAGGGGAGGACAGCTCCAGGTGAGGGCCGGACAGCTCCAGGTGAGGGGAGGACAGCTCCAGGTGAGGGGAGGACAGCTCCAGGTGAGGGGAGGACAGCTCCAGGTGAGGGGAGGACAGCTCCAGGTGAGGGGAGGGTGAGGGGAGGACAACTCCAGGTGAGCCTCAGAGGTGCCTCAGCCCCCAAGGTAAGGTTGAGGGGACGAGAATCAGACGAGATGAGAATTCGAGGTGAGCTCTACGGTGCCACAAGCCCCAAGGTGAGGCTGAGGGGACGAGAACTCCAGATGAGCTTTGGAGGGGCACCAAGCCTCAAGGTGACGTGTGAATCGGGTCAAGGCTGCCATGATAATCTGGGTAGGAGATGGTGTGGTATGAAACAGAGAGAAACTGCAGGTGAGGTGAGGGTAGTGAGAGGAACTTTGAGGTCAATGTGAAAGCAATCATCTGCTTGTGGGGAGACGTGAAGGTGTGGAGAAATTTTCGTATTAGAATAGATATGGTTGCAGAGTTTTCTGCTTTAACGGGAGCTTCTGCGGAAGTGCCTGGCGCAGATAGAGCTCTCTAGCTCTGTGGTTCTCTAAGGAGAGAGTTGCCTTCCGAATTGTGTGTTTCACTGAGTAGCTTGAGAAAGCTTTGGGCACACAAATTCACTAGAATCAAGATTACAAATTTGGTACACAAGGCAAACACTAGTACTACCTCATTGAACCTCATTGAACACGGAGAGAACATTCGCACAAGAACGTTTACATAACTAATATAAGCTGCGCTTAGCCAAGTCAGCAATGGCAGGTGAAAATTACAGCACAAACTTAGTTGGTAATTTTTACCCACTTAGAAGTAGTTGTCTTAACAATTTCATATATGAAACTGTTATGAATTACAACTCAGAGTATAGCGTAGAATACTATAAGGGAACGTGATTACAATATCTTACTGAATAATGAGACCTAGAGCTAATAAAGTGCGAGTTGACCAGGTCGAAATGCCGAGGGCTGGACCAGTCAAGGGCTCGGTAGTCCGAGGGTGACGGGGTCAAAACGGGTTCGGGGCGACTTGGGGTCAGGTTGGGGCCGAAAAGGTCGTCGGGGGCTGGCTTGGCGCGATAACCCAGGGCCGAGCCTGCGGACCCGCACTGTTCGCGGTACTCACTGTGGCGAGCCCATATAAGGAATCGTAATTCCTTGCAATCTCCCACCTTCTAAAAGGAAAGCCCTCCCTTTATCGAAGTCGAACCCTTTATCTAAATTAATCCCCGAAGTGACTGTAAGTCTTCAGCCCTGTGACGAGCGTAATGATTACGCCGGCCTGACGAGGTCTTGAGGTCGAACTGCGATCGATGGTCAGACAGCATCGAAACGATCACTTTTAATCTCGGTCGTCGAAGATGGTCGAATTCTTCTGGTGACCAGACAGGCAAGGGTAAGTACTCCAGCGGAAAGACAATGAACAGTTAAACCGTCGAGTTGTCGATTGATAATGGCGCCTGGCGGCTGAATTTTTTGAAATGACGACGGGCGAATAACGTGATGATCGATGAAAATGAAGGGCCCATTCGTCAAACACGAGGTCGTTTGAGTCACATGCGAGAGCATACGTCCATGTCCCACGAAATTCAGCGAACTCCATCAACAGAGTGACGAAATCAGGTGCGGATGCGTAACCATGACGAATGTCGGTCGAAAATGGTTAATAGAACACGCCGGAAAGTCGTCGAAAATTTGAAGCACAGCTGCCCTTCTCCCCCCTCCAAAAGAAAACATCTCCCGATTTCACAGGTACAACTCCAGAAAACCCAATGCTCCAGGGACGTCAAAATAATCCCAAACTGCTGCTGAAAATCCCATAACTCAGCTTCCAGGATGCCGCTGCAAGACTCCAACTGATAGAAGTACCAAAGATGCTCCAAACTTGAAAATGCCTCCTCAGGGTAAACTGCTTCTTTGGCGTGAAATTCGGCAACTACTGCTTCAGAAGACTCCCACACGATTTTTTTTTTTTTTTTTTTTTTTTTTTTTTTTTCAACACAGCTTGCGAGCTGGCCCCAAACACAGCTCCAAAGTACTGCTGCTAAATGTTCTGTAAATCTGATACTGCTCCTGATGGGTGGCGAGGATGCGGTGGGGTCGTGTTCACACTGTCTGGCGAGTTGAGAATGGAAGTGGTAGCGGGTGGTGGCGAGAGGCTGACGACCATAGCGATGACCTATAACCTGTTCCGAACCACTCCCGTGAATATCCTCGAACAGAACCCGAGTTCGAATGACGACAGCTGCATCAACTTCTTTGTCCGTACACGCTGAAATTTTCGGGAAGAGCTGAAACTGCTACTGCTCCCCCTCTGCTCCAAATAACCCAAACACTCCGCAAATGTCGGTCGATGTCGCGCGTACCCCTGAAGATGGCGGGCACAACTCCAGGTGTAAACTTCAGAATTGTTCCTTAAACGTGCCGAAAATGTCGGAACCATGTGATACTTAGTAGATACCGTAACCCCGATTCACAACTAACCGTAAAAATGCCCAGGCGTCACGGCGTCCTTTAGCGGCGCCCCCCACCAGTTGTACGCATAAACTGAACCCTTTATCTTAGAGTTTACGATAGTCCACCGCCTCGCCATGATTTTTTGGCCGTCGATCAGGGTCAATGCGCATCATACGCCGTCGATCTCCTCACAGTTGTAACCCAAATGCCTAAAATACCCTGGTACCCCTGACCAGTTGGCCGTGCAGACATTCACCCATCTCGCGGCTGCTGCAGGTTACCCAAAACCGCTTCGCTGTTGCTCAAGTAACTAGGAGAACCCGCAGAGATTGGAGTGCGCACGCTTCTAGTCAAAGGAGCTTTAACGAGCTCGCCTACTGTCTGCTGGACAGCTCCCTCCTCCGTCAGAAACTCGTCAAACTACACCCGCAAAAGTCGGAACTTCCTTCTGCTGCACCAGGTAAACTCCTTCAGCTCCACTGCAACAGTAACTCATAAAATTTCGGGGAGACTCCATCAGCACATTGTAGTTTGCAGGTTCACCCCCCTTATTCATCCAGGAGCCGTCGATTAATAAGTCGACACTGCTACCTGGTGGGAATGGTGATTTTAGGGCGACGTAGCTGAGCGAGTAGCAACCCGAACGCCGCTAACCCATTGGCTCCAATACTCCAGTCATTCTTCTCCCACTGTTTCAACTCCTGATAGGGTAACGCATTCGGCGACCGGTGGAGAACACTTAATACACAACCAGGGGTGGTGGCCTCCGTTTCCGTTGATCGTGGGGGTACGAATCGCTGGTCCACGAAAAACGCCTCCTCACGCGGGAAGTCGCCCTCGCTGAGTACACTCACTCCACCACAGCGTCATCACCTCCAGATGGCTGTTGTAGTGTATAGCGCCGAGGTCGTTAATCTCAGCTGCTCCCACACAACTGCACACCCACACAACTTCGTGCGATCATGTCGTTCCGAATTTGTCGGATCCGCCCATAGCCGAAATAGTGTCAAAGTCCCGTCCATCGCCTGCAACTAGCCTGCCGAAAACGCCGAGACCTGCGACGCAGCTACAGTTCACCTTGCCGCCGCATGGCGTGCCAGACGTACATCACCGTACATCCCGCCATTTTCGCCACCCCGCGCGCTCCTGACGACCAACTCCCGGCTGCCTGAGGACTCCCGTGCACTTGTCTCCTCATGACAAAGCCCTCGCTTTAATCGAAAGCCAATCCGAAGACTCCGTCCGAACACCCGAAAATTGCGATAGCTCTAATGAATATACCAAAAAAACTCGGCGAAAACGTCGTCCACTCTTTCGACGGGGAATAATTCCATCTACAACCAGGGAAAGGGAGGACCGGCCAATCCCAGCCATCCATCGGACAGGATCTGACGGCATCGGCAACGCCCGCGCAATTAATGTCCGCGACGTCCGCTCACCATCAGAATCCTTCTGCTCCCTTCCCCGATAGGGTCTGCTCCCCTACCGGAAGCCTAATGGGCAGGAACGTAGCTTTGATACCAGCTGTTATGAATTATAACTCAGAATGTAGCGCAGAATACTATAAGGGAACGCGATTACAATATCTTACTGAATAATGAGACCTAGGGCTAATATAGTGCGAGTTGACCAGGTCGAAATATCGAGGGTTGGACCAGACAAGGGCTCGGTAGTCCGACGGTGACGGGGTCAAAACGGGTTCGGGGCGACTCGGGGTAAGGTTGGGCCGAAAAGGTCGTTGGGGGCTGGTTTGGCGGGATAGCCCAGGGCCGAGCCTGCGGACCCGCACTGTTCGCGGTACTCGCTGTGGCGAGCCCATGTAAGGAATTGTAATTCCTTACAGAAACTGTCAGATGTTAACGCCGTTGACCAAAACCGTACAAGATTAATAAAGATGAACCAGGCAAAAAGTTGAGCTGGAGAAAGAACACGGGCGTGGAGGAGTGGTGTGAGGGTGGCGAGAGTGGGCGAACACAACACACTACGAAAACCAATCAGAACGAGCATACAAATTTTGACAGAACCAAAACGTTCGCAAACAACGACTGAGGGAAATCGAGGGTGGGGAAAAGGAAAGCGGGGGCGCGTGCAAGTCGCAGGGGGAGAGTGGGGGAAGAATACCTGGTCAGAGCGGCGCATGGCACAGCGCAGAACACTGGAAACAGCGGGAAGGGAGGGCACGTGACTCTGGGTTGCGCAACCTGGCCGAGTTGCGCAACTCGCTTGGAATTGCCAAGCAACTCGACTTGCGCATATCAGGGCGTGGTACACCTTATATAAGGAGTATGTCTTCAAACTGAAATTCGAACAGCTGATGCAGTTATAGACATTTAGACATTTTCCAACGCGATCAAATAGGCTCAATCAGATTTATTTTTTTTGTTTGTTTGTTTGTTTGTTTTGTTTTTTTTTTTTTTTTTTTTTTGCGAGTTCAAGTCGCGTACCTCACTTGAAACGATTTGTACCGCACCCTAATAAAAACTGGCATGTGCAGTGCATGGTGTATTCGCTGCCTAGGGCGTAATGGCGCTGGGCTGGGTTTGCACTCCAAAAAGTCCCAAAATGTATGGGGGGAAGTTCAAGTTTCTTACCACTCAAACGCCTGGTGTGGCGGGGGCAGGGACATAATCAGCTTGGGGTGGCGCAAGATTACAGGCTGTTTCGCGTCGTTTTGTTGCGCAACTTTCGTTTTTGCTCTCGCTCCGGGAAACTGGGTTACCAATCGGGGGTTTCAAGACTAATAAACTTGAAAGGAAATTTCTGCAATTTGGGTCAACGGCTTTAAGCACATTTCTGCAGTTATGAAATGTGCGTCACGTGTTCAATTTCTCAATGTTGCAGGTTTCGGTCCAGATCGGTGCTTTGGTGCACTTACGAAATCGCAAATTTCTCGCGATTTCGGAACGTCACCTTCATCAGAAAAACTAAGTCCCCGTATTTCTGTCGAAGGGGTCGCTCGAAGAAGCGAAGTCCGAGACGACTTTCTGCCGCGCTTCTGCCGAATTCGTCTCTGCCGGGGGGGTCGACAACAGAAGAGATAGCCGAATTGCCTTTCTGCCGAGCTTCGGCAAAACGCAATTCTGCGCGAACAGGTCCTTGCGCCATTCTGCCCAAGGTCCTGCTGGAATGCATTTCTGAGAGTCGATTCTGCCGAAAGGGTCGCCTGCAGAAATGTCTTCTGCGTGATACTTCGGCAGAGGACAACTCTTCTGCGAGTGGCCCCTAGTTCCAATTCGGCAGAGGGTCTTGTACACTCTCGATTCTGCCGAGACCGCTTCTACAAAAGCATACGTCGATGTAGAAGCCATATGCAAAAAACGCGCTCCTATTCTGCCACTCCGACAGAACCGCTTTTCCGCCACCAACGAAAACTGCTCCTCTGCCACGTCTCGCAGAGACTCGCCTTGTCAACAAATTTGCTCTTTGTTGATGGGCCTTTCTGCAGGGCTCGTGTCCGCAGACTTCGTTGATATGCCGCTTCAGCAGACTTCTGCAACCTTCGCAGGATCAGGGCTATTCTCAACAATGGTGTCCAAATGGATCAAGTAAACCGGAAAAGAAGCTATTTGTGGAGATCCATTATTCCGGGGAGAGTTTTGTCCTCTGAAACATTGTTGGCGAAGATTTACTCAATGACCCTTCATCTAAGACAAAGACAAAAAGAGAAAGAAGAATGAACACATTCACAAATTTCATAATATGCCACACACAAGTTGTTTCGCACACACATGCATGCATGATGGAGATGCAGGATGGGGGGTAGACTGAATGTGATAGAATATGATCACATCACATAACACTCTTCCCAATTCTTCCCAACACTCCTTTTTGTCATAAAAGCAAACTGTTTGTACCTCCTCTAGTATCCTGCCCCCCACCCTCCTCTCCCATCTTCTCCCCTCTTCTCTTCCCCACCTCCCACCACATATCACTGGTGCCATCGGTTCTCAACTCTCTTCAATCGCCACTCATGTGCTGGTTTATAGAAGTATAAACAACCAACTCATCCATACTGGGGACCACCTCTCCTTAGCCATCCAAAACGCAGCCACGCCCCCCGTGTTTCCCTGCTCACCCTCGCTCTATATTCGCCCCTCCCTCTCTTCTCTCCTCCCCATCTCTCCTCTACCCTTGTGTCCCATCATGTTGCTCTCCCTGCCCCCTCCCCCATTTTCCCTTTCCTTTCCCCCTTTTTCCTTCTAACCAGCGGGGCCATAGGCTCTCGGCTCTCCTCAGACGCCACGCATGTACACTCCATAGTGGGCGACCGCCTGTCCTTGGCAGTGCAGAACGCAGCAACGCTCATAGCATAGCTCATCATCGCCTTCTCCTCCTGGCTTCTCTCCCTTATCGTCCTCGCGCATCTGCCGCTCATCATTGCAGGCTCGCTCTTCTAGCTGCAGAGCCTCCAGTGGTTTGCCGCCGATGCCAAGGTGGGTCCTGGAGGGTGGGGGTGGGGGTGCAGGTGGGGGCGGTTGCAGGGGGAGAGGTTGGGGGAGGTGTTTGAAAGGCTTCGTCGTTTCCGCGCAGCTGCCGCTCATCGCTGCTGGCTCGCTCTTCCGGCTGCAGAGCCAAGGTGGGATCTGGGAAGGGAGGAGGGGGCTGCAGGGGGTTGGGGAGTGAGGGGATGTGTTTTGGGGGAAGTGACTGGAAGGGTAGTGGTGCCCGTCCTCCCTCATCGTCCTTGGGCAGCTGCTACTTGTCACTGCTGGGTCACTATTTCAATGAGGAGCCAGCAGGGGTTGCCGCGGATTGCCAAGGTGGGTTCTTCTCTTGGGGAGGTGGGGATGTTATTTGGATGATGGGGCTGGTATCGTTCACTGCAGCTGGCTTGCTCTTTCAAACTGAAGAGCATGCAGGGACGTGCTGGTGTCGCCAAGGTCCATTGGGGATATGCTGCTGACGCCAAGGTGCATGGGGTGACGACGGGGGTAGGGATGGGGAGGAAGCAGAGGATGGTGGGGGGTGGGAGAGGTGGGGGAAGAGGGGGGGGGGTAAGAGGAGGTGGGGGGGGGGAGGGGGGATGGGGAAAGAGGCAAGGTAATGGTGCGCATTTTAGCAGTCCAGTAAGAACTGCACACAGAGGATCTCAACGCCCACACATCGTTACTCCCGCCACTACAGCGCCCCACCCATGCACTCTCTTGGCTCTCTCCTAGGGCAGCAAGCCCACAGGGCGGCCATGGGCACTGCGGTAGGCGTGGTGAGAGCCAAACGGATGGTGAATTTTCAAGAGACAGACGCCTCGTGTACCTTCCAAACACCCCCGCCACCCTCCCCTCCCCCCCCCCACTTCCCCCACTTGCCCCCCCCTTCTCTCCCTCATGGCAACAAGCCTACGAGACATCCATATGCACTGTATCTGTCGCAGTGGGATCCATGCTCATAGTAAACCCTAAAGCCTTCCCCTCACCTTCTCTCCTCCCCTTTCCTCCTCCCGTCCCCCCTACGCCTGTCCCCATCATGTCCCCCCACGCAGCAAGCGTATGAGGCAACAACGCACGTAGTGTCGGACAAGGTGGGGGCGATGCGCATGGTGGCGTTTTACAGCCTTGAATGCGTTTTCAAAACCCGCGCATTGCCCTGTCTCCTGTCCCCATTCCCAGCAAGCATACGAGGCGGGAACACGCATAGCGTCGAGCGCGATGGGGGTGATGCTCACGGTGGCGTCGTTCGGAGCGGAGGGGCGCATCATGGCGCTGTACCAAGCCACTGCTGCCACGCCCGTCCATGCAGGACTGTGCAAGGCGCAGGTGTGTTGAGGGGTCCAAGGGAGGAGGAGGGGTGGAGATTTGTGGGTTGGGGAGGATGAGGTAGTGACGGGGAAAGGGAGGGTCATGTTGTTGTGCCGGGCCACCGCTGCCACGCTCCTCAAGGCAGGACTGCGCAAGGCGAAGGTGGGCGGGAGGGGTGAAAATGCGGGTAGGGCATGAAGGGGCATGACATGGTGCTGCACTGCGCCACCGCTGCCACGCCGGTCAACGCAGGGCTGTGCAAGGCGCAGGTGGGTGGGAGGGTGCCGAGGGAGAAGGAGGGGTGAGGGGTTTGGGGGTTGGGAAGGCTGGGAACGGAAGGGTCATGGCACCGCTGGGACGCCGCTCACGTGTGATAATAGCTTGGTTTTGAGTCGTCTCAAAACTGAACCGTGCCACCGCAAGCACGCCCCTCACGGCGGGGCTGCGCAGGTGATTTTTGAGCCAATTTGTTTGCTGACTCATGAATCCCTCATGACGGGGCTGTGCAAGGCCCAGATGGGCATACGAGGGGTGGGTGGTAGGGTGGGAGGGTGGGAAGGTGGGTGGGTGGGTGGGTGGGTGCATGGGAGGGTGAGCCGGTTCACGAGTGGGTGGGTGGTAAAGAGAGTGAGTGGTCATGCTGCTGTTCCATATAGCACTGTCGCCCTCATCAGGGCGGGGCTGTGCAAGGCTCAGGTAGGCTAGGGCACTCAGTGTCTGCTACACACCTCATGATCCTTATGATCCGTGTCTCTGTGACTCATCACCCGTCTCTCCTCCCCACTTCCCCCTGTATCTTCCCCCCCTCCCTCCCCCCCCTCTCTCTCCCCCCTCTCTCCCCACCCCTCTCCCTCACTCACAAGTCAGCGGGGCGGGGTTTGCCTTTGGGCGTTCTGTCTGTTTGCCATGTATGCCTTCTCCTTCTGGTGTGGGGGGCAGCTAGTCAAGATCGGCTAGGCTGACTTCCAGTCCGTATTTCAGGTGTGCCCAGGGTCTGTTTCAGGTGCTCCTCAAGTGAATTCCCAGGTACCCAGCTGCTCTTTTGCCTCTCTGCATTGACCTCGTCAATGAAACTAATTCCCTTCTTATGGAGCTGCCTCCTACCCTAGCTCACTCGGGGACTTCGTCATCATAGATATTCCTTAGTTTTCTTCCAAAGGTTATCAACCCTTACCCTATCATCCCTTGTCACTACAGGAGCAACCAGGTCTCTATCCATGGGAGTGGCGCAGTCCCCACCCGCCCCCCTCTCCCCCCTCCCTCCTATCCCCCACCCTCCCCGGACCCCCCCCCCCCCCAAGTCGTTCTTCGCAGTGGTCTTCACGGCCATGGGCGTGGCTCAGACGGCCTCCTTAGCCCCCAACATGGCTGCAGCGCAGGCAGCAGTGGAGTCCATCTTCAAGCTGCTGGACCGCCGCTCGCTCATCGTCCCAGAGGCGCCGGGGGAGCGGCCGAAGGAGGGCGTGGAGGGAGAGGTGCGGCTTGAGGGAGTGGTGTTTGCCTACCCGTCCCGGCCGCATATAATTGTGCTGCAGGATTTCACGCTCAGCATTCCGGCCGGCAAGGGGGGTGGGTGTATGTGTGGGTATTCTTGTGAGTCGGCTTAAAAGGAGGGCATGGGAGGGGAGGTGCGGTTTGAAGGTGTGGTGCTAGCGTACCTGTTGCAGCCACATCTGACGGTGGTTTTTGAGAATCCTCAATAACCAACTTGTACCCATTGCAGCAACACCTGGCTGAGCTGGCATTGCATAGAATTCACGCCGCTCACTATCCTGGCGGGCAAGGGGTGGGGCAATAACTGCAACACAGCACTCTGTGCTCATGGAGAGCGCACGTGCTGAGCTTTGCCCAAACAAGTCCGTTCACCCACACCCTCGGACCCCATGTACCAAAGTCCATCTCTTGGTTATGTCCACGTCATGTGGCGCTGTTCGTCATTTCTCCTCCTGGCACACTCTCTCCCTTCTCCTCTTCTTTTCTCCTGCCACCCTCCCTTTCTTCCCTCTTGCACTTCAGATCGTAGCACTGGTGGGGGAGAGCGGGGCTGGCAAGTCGACGGTGGTGGTGCTGGTGGAGCGCTTCTACGACCCGCAGAGCGGAGCCGTGCTGCTGGACGGCCGCAGCATCGCCGCACTCAACCTGCGCTGGCTGCGCCGCTACATGGGGCTCGTCAGCCAGGATCCCGCGCTCTTCAACATCCCCATTCCCGACAACATCGCATACGGCCGCGCTGCCACCTATGTTCCCAGTGGTGGTGGTTCTGCTCCGGCTGCTGCTGCTGCTGATGCTGCAGGTGGTGTTGATGGCCGTAAGAAGGGCTTGTGGCGCTTTGGAGACAGCAGGGGCAGGCGGGATTTGAAACAGAGCCGGGATGTCAGGCTGAGTAGGGAGAGTGCGGGGGATGGTGCTGATGGGGGAGAGGAAGAGGAGGAGCTAGAGGCAGTGACTGAGATGGAGATAGTTGAGGCTGCTAAGGCCGCCAATGCACATGGCTTCATCTCCTCCCTTCCCCATGGGTATGATACTCTAGTGGGGGAGCGCAGCACACAGCTGAGTGGCGGGCAGAAGCAGCGGGTCGCGATCGCCCGCGCGGTGCGCAAGGACCCGCGCGTGCTGCTATTGGACAAGGCCACGTCAGCGCTGGACGTGGAGAGCAAGAAGGTGGTGCAGGTGGCGTTGGAAAAGGTCATGGTGGGCCGCACCACCGTGGTTGTCGCGCACCGCCTCTCCACCGTGCGCGCGGCGGACTGCATTGTGGTGATGCAGAAAGAGCGGGTGGTGGAGCACGGCACCCACGACGAGCTGCTGACAAAGACAGGCGCGAATCACTGATTCGTCTCTGCTCAGCGGCAGTGCACACTTTCAGTTGGTAAAGGGCATGCAGATGCCTGGTGCGCGACTGTGCCTGTGATTGGGAGAGTAATCGCTAGAGCGCTTTCAAAGCAGCCGACGTGAAATATGTCTTCGGCTTCTTAGAAAACACTCTAGCTTACGTGGGGGTGTGTAAGTGTTAGGACACTAGTCACCAGGCTAATTTGATCGAGTACCTTCTAGGCTTATGTGTTGTGTATTTAGTGAAAAGCCGTTGACCCAAATTGCACAAATTTTGTTTCAAGTTTATTAATATTGAACCCCCCTTCTAGTAACCCAATTCCCCAAAGCGAGAGAAAAAAAAAAAAATCGCGCACCAAAACGACAGGAAACAGTTGACGAGCGTACGCCACCCCTGGCCAATGCATACGACAGGAGCGTACGCCACCCCTGCCCCCGATACAACAGACGATGGATCGGAAAGAAACTTGGAACATGCGCTCATACATTTTGGGACTTTCGAAGTGCAACCCAGCCCAGGGCCACTACGCCTAAGTGCGTGGTACTTCTGCAAAAAAATGGGTTGTGCAACTTGGCTGAGTAGCGCAACTCGCAACGGTTCATCCACTCAACCACTCTTTTGAATGGCTTTACCAATGTGTTTTGGCGAGAATTGCGCAACTCGGGTTGTGGAACTGGGGGATATTTACTGAAGTACCACACACAGCACACGACCCTTGTTGACCGTTCTGGCTTAGGACGTGGTACATCTTAGCGTAGCAGAATGAGACTAGAAAACAGGGTACATGGTGGTTTTTGTCAATCATATTTGTGCATGTTGAGAAGACTAGATAGGGACTTGCCATAGAGAGTACAACCCACTAGCTATATACCCCTGTATACTCTCATTCTATTCAATACTTCTAACTCTGAGATGGTATCATGAGTAGGTTAGGTCCCCCCCCGCCCACCCGCGCTTCCGCCTTAGGTCCTAGCCTGCCCCGTCGCCTAGCGCCTAGCCGCCCCAAGGGCCCCGCTGCCCCATTGACTTGCTGGCCCCGCGGCCCCGTTCCCTAGCGCCTAGTCGCCCGTGGCCCCGTTGCCCCGCCACCTTGCGCCTAGCTGCCCCGCTGGCCCCGCGGCCCTGTCACCTAGAGCCTAGCTGCCCGTGGCCCCGTGGCCCCGTCACCCAGCGCCTAGCCGCCTCGCTGGCACCGCGGCCCCATCACCTAGCGCCTAGCCGCCCGTGGCCCCGTTGCCCCGCCACCTAGCGCCTAGCCGTCCCGCTGGCCCCGCGGCCCCGTCACCTAGCGCCTAGCCGCCCATGGCCCCGTCGCACGGTCACCCAGCGCCTAGCCACCTTGCTGGCCCCGCGGCCGCGTTGCCCCTAGTGTAGCCGCCCTGCCGCCCCGTCGCCTAGCCGTCCCGTCGCCTAGCCGCCCCGTCGCGTAGCCGCCCCGTTGCCTAGCCGCCCCGTGGCCCCGTTGCCTAGCCGCTTCGCGGCCTCATCGTCTAGCCACCCCGTGGCCCCGTCGCCCCGCTCCTCCGCGGCCCCGTCGCCCAGCCGCACCGCGGCCCCGTCGCCCCGCTGCTCCGTGGCCCCGACGTCCAGCCGCCCTGCGGCCTCGTCGCCCAGCTGCTTCGCGGCCACGTCGCCCAGCCGCCCCACGACCCGTTGCCACGCTACTCCGCAGCCCCGTCGCCCAGCCGCCCCGCGGCCCCCTCTCCTAGCTGCTCCGCCGCTGTGTTTCCCTATCCCCGCCCGCTTCACCGGCCCTCTCCACCGTCATGCACCGCGCCCCACCGTGCTGCACCACTCAGCACCGCACTGCACCGCGCCCCACGTCACTGCACCGCACTATACCGTGCCCCACCGCACTATACCGCGCCCCACCACACTGCATCGCTCTGCACCGTGTGGCACCGCACTGCACGGCGCCCCACCGCACTCCACTGCAAGGCACCGTACAGAACTCCTCCCCACTGCTCCTCATCGCTCTGTCCCGCCCTTCACCGCCTGTTCGCTGTCGCAGCGTCCTTCATGACAGACTCGGTGCTGCGCTTTGACGCGGAGGGTCAGCCGGTTGAGTTCGACTCATGGCTCGTTGACCTCCGCCGTCACCTCACTGGTCAGCGGCAGGGCGGCCACTCCCTGGCCGTCCACATTGACGGTACGCTCCCTTGCCCTGACCCCCCTATTGCTCTCCCCGCTGACCCCACGTCTGCTGACCGTGAGTCCGCCGCCGCTGCTGCCCTTGCCCGGGCTGTCTGGTTGCCGCGTGACGCTGTCGCTCAGCTCACGATTAGCCATGCCCTCCCCCTGTCTGAGCGCCCCCGCTTAAGTCGATCAAGACTGCGCAGTTGTTCCTAGAGGCTATTGTCGCGCGCTATTCCACCGCGCCCTCTGCCTCTGTTGGTCGCCTGATCCTGCCTATACTCTTTCCTGATCTCGCGTCTTTCCTCACTGTCGTTGACCTGGCCTCGCACCTGTGCACGCTCGACGCTAGCTGGCGCGGTGCCTGCACTGAGGCCCAGCTTCGTGTGTAGCTGGGCCAATCTTCCAGGGTTGTGCTCCCGCCCATTGCACTTACTCTGACGGTTCTGCGGCTGTAGCTGAGACAGCCCCTGCTGCTGAGACCGCTGTCGCGGTGGCCGCAGCGCAGTCTCGTTCTGGTAAGGCCCGCCTCTCCAAGGCTGGGCGCGGCGGGGGTAGTGGAGGAGGGAGTGGAGGTGGTGGTGACGATGGTTCATCCGCTGGCGGTAGTACCGACGAGGGGGCTGGGGCTGGTGCCTCAGACCAGCAGCTTTAGCGGGAGCAGCAATAGGCACCAAAGCTTGACCAGCAGCAGCAGCAGCAATCGCAGCGGAGGGTCGGTCGTCTCCCGCCTGGGTGGCCTGGTGGTGGTGGTGGTGGTGGTGGTCGCGGTGGTCGTGCGCGTAGCTCGTCGTCGGGTGGTGGAGCGAGTGACGGGCGCTGCCAGTACCGGCTCCAGACCGGTCCTCGCCGCAACCTCGTGTGCGGTAAGACCGGTCATACCCCCACTCGCTGTTTCTGTCGCCTGGACGACCTATTTCGTCTCCACTTCTACCCCGCGCCGGACCTCCCCGACTGGCATAGTCTGCTCCGCCGTGGTGTTGGGATCTTTGATATGGGCATGGATGAGATTAGCTCTGCATTGTATGTGCTGTATGTCGATGACTCTAGTGTGACTGGTTCCTATTACCCCGTGTTGCCTAGTGTAGGTGTGTCCAGTGTGCCTAGTTTAGGCTCCCCTGCTGCGTCAGGCGTACGACCCTTTGCTTTGTTTAGCCTTGGCTCCACCCTAGCTCCTCCACCCCCAGCCGCCACTGCCGTGCTCTCCTTCTCTTTCGACTCTGGAGCGTCTCGGTATTTATTTCGAGACCACACTACGCTTACACCGCTTGCCATCCAAGTCGCAGTTACCCTTGTAGACCCTTCCTGAGATCCGGTAATCGCCCGTAGTTCCACCACTCTCACCTGACCGGCAGTTCCTTCGGGCTCTCTTACAGGCCTGCACATCCCCTTGTTCTCTCGGAATCTAGTTGGTGTCGGTTGCCGTTCCCTGGTCATGAGAGGTACGCTGTCTGTATCGAGGCCGCCACTGGTGCTGCCCTCACCACGTTCCCCCGAGACCCGGTGTCTGGCCTGTTCACGCTGGACACCGCGTCCCCCCCAGTTGGGACGACCCCCCAGGTGGCAGCGTCTACCCAGGTTGCTGCGGCTTGCTCGTGTTGATCGCTTACTCACCCGTCGCTTTTGTGGCACCACCGCCTAGGTCGCCTTTTCCTCACACGTCTCTGTCACATGTCTCAGCACGGTCTTGTCTTAGGTCTCCCTGCGTCTTTCCCTGCGTTCCCCTCCTCTGCAGCGTCTCCGTGCACCCCCTGCATCGAGGGCCAACTCAGCCATGCCCCTAACTCCTCCTCGTTCCCCCCCATCACCGCACTGTTACAAACCCTGCACATGGACGTCTAGAGCCACGCCCCCGTTCATGGGCATCGTGAGCGCTATTTCCTAGTGCTTGTCGACGACTACACAAGCTATACCACCTTGTTTCCTCTAAAGCGGAAGGCTGACGTGCCTGACGTTCTTATCCCGTGGCTTGTCTCTGCGCGCGTGCACCGAGGTCTCCCTGTGTTGCGTCTTCACTCCGACCGTGGTGGCGAGTTCGCCTTTGGCTGCCTTGGTCGCTTCAGTCGTGCGGAGGGCATCACCTAGACGTACACCTTGCCGGACTCCCCGCAGCAAAATGGGGTCGCTGAGCGATGCATCGGTTTGGTCATGGAGGTGGCTCTGTGGCCGTTCGCCGTTCGCTACGCCGCCCACCAGCTTAACCTGTGGCCGCACCCTCAGCGGCCGCAGGTTTCGCCGACCCTCCTCTGGACCGGGTCTCCTGGTGCCACGTCTGCGTTCCACGTCTGGGGCTGCCTTGCTCACATTCGTGCCTCTGGCACGGGCAAGCTCACTGCCCGCACCGTCCCTTGTTTCTTTCTAGGTTTTCCCTTCGACTCGTCTGATTGGCTCTTCTACCACCCGCCGTCTCACTGTTTCTTTCACTCTCGCGACATCACTTTTGACGAGTCCGTCTCCTTCTACCACCGCTTTCCCCACCGTAGTCCCCCGGTCACTCCCCCCCAGGTCCTGGTTCCCCCCCCTCCCCCGGTCGCACTTGCTCCCCCCACTCCCCGCCCGGCCCTGTCTCGTGTGTCTCACGTAACCCCCCTCCCGTCGGTTGTCCCTGCCGAGGGGTCTGCTGACTCTCGCGGCTCGGCGGAGTCCCTTCCCCCGCCTGTCCCTACCCCGGTCTCTCCTCCGTTGTCGCCGCCGTTGCTGTCACAGCCGCAACCGCCTCCGCAGCTGCCGTCGCCGCCGCAGCCGCAGCCGCCGTCGTTACCGCCGCTGGGGTTTGTGCGTTCTGGGGGTGGTGGGGAGCGTGCTGGAGCAGGTAGTGCAGCGGGTTCCCATTCTGGGGGTGCTGGCGTGGTGCTTCACGGAGGGAGCCGTGGTCCTGCTGGAGGTTCTGGTGTTGGCGTCGGGCAGCAGTCGTTGCCGATGTCCGCTCTTCGCCTCCTCAGCCTTCCTTCTCCTGACCGCCTGCCGGTGCTTCCTCGGTCGCCACCGCCTCCTCCTCTGCCTGTCTACGGCCCTGTGTTTCATCCAGTGGACTCTTCTCTGGCTTGTTTCCCTCCTCGTTCTCCTCCATTGTCTCCTCCCCTCTCTCCTGACCCGACTCCTCCGTCTCACGTCTGGGCTCGTCGTCCGTCTCGTGCTCGTCCTACATCCCCTGTTCCGCGTTCTCACCCTATGTTGCATCGCTCCTACGCGTATCGTGCTCCTTCGCTCCTCCCTTCTCCTCCTCCATCGTCGCTCGCTGTGGCCTCGCCTCCGTTTTCTAACTTCCTCCGTGCCGCACGTCCCCTTGTTCCTCATGTCCTTGTCTCCCTCGTTACCGACCCGTCTGTTCCTGTCTTGAGCCTTGACGCTCTTGTCGTTGCTGTCGCTGACTTCGCCGCTACTTGATGCCTTGACTATGCCACCGCTCTGGTCTCTGACCCTGCCTGCCCTCCGTCCGTCGCGGGTGTGGCTTCCTTTGGCAGTGACGTCCTAGAGGACAGACAGTACGAGCTTGCTTTCCTGTCAAAGGCCGCTCCTCATCTCTGTTCCATGCTGATAGTCTCTGAGGGTGACCCAGACGCCCTTGACATCCCGACCCCTCGCACCTACGCTGAGGCCACCTCGGGACTCTGCGCCTCTCAGTGGACAACTGCCATGGAACAAGAGATGGCATATTGGAGATCCACCGGTACCTTCGTCGACGCAGTTTCTACACCGTGGTCGAACGTAGTCGATGGCCGGTGGCTCTTCAAGGTGAAGCGCCCTCATGGAGAGCCGCCTGTCTTCAAGGCACGCTACGTTTCTCGTGGCTTTAGTCATCGTGAGGGGGTTGACTTCTCTCAAACCTTGGCTTGCAGATCTCCAGGGACAGAGCAGCGCGCACCATCACTCTCACACAGTCACACTTGGTGCGCCAGGTCCTTCGGAGGTTCCGCCTTCAGTTCTCTTCTGCATAGCCAACCCCTCTGCCAGTAGACCACAGAATCTCTGCTCCAGTTCTGGAGGAGGCTGTAGAGCGTAGTGGTCCTTACGCAGAGCTGGTGGGTTGCCTATCTGATGACTTGCACTCGTCCAGATCTCGCATACCCTCTCAGCATCTTGGCCCGCTTTCTGGCCTCCGACAGACACGGACCACAGCACTAGTCTGCAACTAAGAGGGTTCTGCGTTATCTAGCAAGTACATCGGGCATGGGGCTAGTGCTAGGAGGACGCGGACCAGTGGTCCTTACCAGGCACACAGATGCGTCTTGGGCAGACGGCGCCGAGACTCTCAGGTCCTACCAGGGCTACTACTTTAGCGTTGGTGCAGGTGCTGTCTTGTGGAGGTCCACCCGCTCGTTGTTTGTTGCCCAATCTAGCTATGAGGCTGAGATCTACGCCGGTGTAGCACAGGAGCTTCGTTGGCTGAATTTCTTGCTAACAGAGTTATGTGAGCGGCCTAGCTCTGCCCCGGTCGTGTACACTGACAACAAGGCCATGATCCTCCTGTGTAAGGAGCCCAGACGCGAGGGCAGAACGAAGCACATCCAGATGCGGTACTTCTTCCTGCGCGAGCTACAACAGCGTCACCAGGCACGCGTAGTACACTTGGCCTCCGGTGCCAACACAAATGATATCTTTACGAAGGCGCTTGTGCGTAAAGATCACCAGCGGCACTGCGTACAGCTTGGACTCGTTTCTGTAGCACCTCATTTGCTAGGACCTTGATGGTATATAATTCTTTATATATTATCCTGACTGGCCTTGTGGCTTTCTCCCAGTGGCTGGACTAGTAGTGCCGCCCTTGTCTTGTTATTGCCTTGTTTGTACTATTTTCACAAGAACAAGACACAGGCGGCACTACTAGTCCAGCCACTGGGAGAAAGCCACAAGGCCAGTCAGGACAATATATTAAGAGTTATACACAATCAAGGTCCTAGCAAGTGAGGAGCTACAAGAACTAGACCAAGCTGCAAACAGTGCCGTTGATGATCTTTAGGAGCAAGCGCCTTAGTAAATATATCAGCTGTGTTGGCACCTGAGGCCAAGTGTACTACGCGGGCCTAGCGGCGCTGCTGTAGCTCGCGCAGGAGGAAGTACCGTAGCTGGATGTGCTTCGCTGTGCCCTCCACTTGAGGCTCCTGGCACAGAAGGATCATGGCCACATTGTCAGCGTACAGGACCGGGGTAGAGTGGGGCTGCTCACCTAAGTCGGTGAGCAAGAATGTCAGCCAGCGGAGCTCCTGTACCGCCATGGCATCGGCGTAGATCTCAGCCTCACAGCTAGACTAGGCAATAGACGAGGAGCGAGTGGACCTCCATGTGATAGAACATGAACCAAGGCTAAAGCAGTAGCCTTGGGAGGACCTGAGTGTCTCAGCGTTGTCTGCCCACGAAGCGTCTGTGTGCCCCGTAAGGACCACTGGCCTACGTCCTCCCAACACGAGTCCCATGCCCAAGTAACTTGCTAGATAATGCAAAACTCTCTTAGCTGCCGACCAGTGCTGTGGTCGGTGATTTCCCTGTGGCCACAAAGCGCACTAGAATGCTGAGGGGGTATGCGAGATCTGGACGAGTGCAAGTCATCAGGTACATGAGGCAACGCATCAGCTACGCATAAGGACCACTAGGCTCAGCAGACTCCTCACGAACTGGTGCAGACAGTCTGTGGTCTACTGGCAGAGGCGTGGGCTATGCAGATGAGAACTGAAGGCCGAAACTCGGTAGGACCTGGCACACCAAGTGTGACTGTGTAAGAGTGATGGTGCGCGCTGCTCTGTCCCTAGAGATCTGCAGGCCAAGGTAGCGGTGCAGCTATCCTAGGCCAGTGCAGGTGTGTCTCTTAAGCAGCTTAGCCTTCATGAAGGTCAGTGCGTCTCTGTCTATAGTAGCGAAGACCAGGTTGTCTACGTAGACAAGGATGTAGAACGAGGTCTGGCCTACACGAACAAAGAGTGAGGGGTCTGTAGACGACGGGAAGAAATGCATGTCAGCTATCGTAGCATGCAACGTGTCGTGTCACTTACGAGGCGCATGTTGCAGGCCATAGACCGGGCGCCGAAGGAGCCACTGGGTCCCAGGAGGGAAGGTACCGGTGAAGCCCTGTGGACGGCGCGGTGAAGCCCTCGTGTAGGCTGCCCTGAAGGAACGCTGTGGAGAATTCGAGGGAGTGTAGCTCGTAGTCATGCTGTGCTGCTACGTGTAGCAGCGCTCAAAGAGTAGTAATCTTCGGGGTCAGGGCGAAGGTCTGAAAAAAGTCCAAGCCCTTGCGCTGACTGAAGCCTCTAGCCATATAGCACGCGTTGAACACAAGCGGCTCTCCAGGAGGGCGCTTCACCTTGAAGAGCCACCGGCCATCGACTACGTTTACCCTAGGTGGGGGAACTGCGTCGACGTAGGTGCCGGTGGATCTCCAAGTTGCCATCTCGTACTTGGCCGCTCGTACTTGGACAGCTCCTTTTTTAGGTGAGCCCAGAGATGCTCGATCGGGTTAAGATCGGGGGAGGAGGAGGGCCACATGAGCACGGAATAGTCCTGCTCCCTAAGGTATTCCTGCACTAGGTGACACTTATGCTTGGGGTCGTTATCATGTTGGAATATGACTTTACATGGCGTGAGGCTATAGAACTCGATAGTGGATGTGAGTTCATCCTGTAAAATGCTATGATACAATGGCCCGTCCATCCTCCCATCTATCTTGCACATAAAATCCGCACCGTCATAGGTCAGGCACCCCCACACCATCACAGAACCCCCTCCATGCTTCACCGTTTGTTGGATTTGATGGCTCTGCAGGTTGTTGCCGTCGCGGATCCAGGCGTATGCGCGGCCGTCCGAGCAAAACCGATTTATCTTCGTTTTGTCAGACCAAATAACGCGCTTCCAGTCCTCGAGAGTCCAGTCTACGTACGCCCTAGCAAACTCCAGCCTGTCCTAGATGTTCTGCTTGGACAGTCGCGGTTTTTTCGGTTGCGATACTGCGACTAGACCAGCTTCACGAAGTGAATTCCTAACTGTCCTGGGGCATACGTTAATATCGTGTGCAGTTCCCAGCATTTTTTCCGCGTCAACGCTCGCTTTTGCCATGCCATTAGTAATAGCTCGAATAACGGTGCGCTGGAGTCGGTGTGATATGACCCATGGCCTTCCACCTGACAGCATCGTAGGTCGCACCTCATCGCGGCTAGTCTTTGCGATGACTTTGAGACTGTAGTCATGGACGGTGCTTTTACCTACACCTAAATCTTTCGCTATTTTCCGCACGCTAACCCCCTTGCGCAGAAGCTTGATCATACGTGCTCGTCGCTTCTCATTGATCGGCTTCATGGTGTCGGGACTGTGTGCGGACTACGGGGCAACGGAGCGGCGGCGAGAAGTTTGCTAGATCGAGACCTAAATCAAGAACGGAGGCGAATGTAGATGTCGAACGTCGATCGGAACTAACTGTCCGAAAGCAGTCCATCTTGCAAAGCCTTATCCTACGGTAGACAGCTTCGTTATTACAAACCAGAACTCGGTGGGTTCGTAAATATACGCAGTGTTATACACACAGGGAAATTTGAGGAAACCTATTGTTACCATAACAGGCAAAACTTGACCTGCATTAGCCTAAACCCATTTATCCAGACAGTTTTTTCCCTCAGTGTAGGACGAGACCGTACTTAGACATGTGACGCAGACGCGGGAGTGCAGGGTGACCTAGTTGGTGGTGCTAGAGAAGCGACGGGTGAGTGAGCGACTGAGACGAGCAGCGGCGGTCTCAGCGGCAGGGGCTGTCTCTGCGATAGTGGCAGACACGTCAGTGTAAGTGCACCGGGAGGGCACATAGCCCTAGAAGATAGGGACAACCGCAGTACTGCTCGACTGAGCGATAGTGCGCTTGCGAGCCTCTATCTCAGACAAGGCGGTGACAAAGGCGGTAAGGGTGAGTTCACCTGGGTGCTGATTAAGGAAGTGGTCACGGGCAGTGACTAAGCGGTCCGGAAGGTGCATGGCAATGAGGTACAGGGTAGCACAGAATGGCGGGGGGAAGGCAGTGAGCTGGGCGGGAGTGCTAGCGGCGCGGTAGGTAGCCTCTAGTGCACGGAGTTGAATGGCTAGGTCAGCTACAGTGGGGAAAGCGGCAAGATCAAGGAACAACATAGAGAGTTTCAGGCAGCCAGCAGAGGCGGAGGCGGGCGTAGAGTAACGCGCAACGACTGCATCTAAGAAATCCTTGGCATTCGCAACATTAGTGAAGCGCGGACGCTCAGACACGGAAAGAGCATGACTAATGGCTAGCTGCGCTACGGCATCGCGGGAATCCCAGACAGCGCAAGCAAGCGCAGCAGTAGAAAAGGCCTCATGCTGAGTAGTGGTGGGGTCATCAGGGAGGGGATCAGGCGCGGGGGGGCGGGGAAGCAAGCCATCAATATGCACAGCCAGGGAGTGCCCATCCTGGCGCTGACCTGTGAGGTGACGGTGTAGATCGACAAGCCAGGCGGCGAAGTCGATCGCGTGCCCCTCCGCGTCCAGGCGGTGTACAAAGTCCGCCATCGTGCGACCTCGCGACACATCTCCACGGCGGTACGGCGGCACAGTGACACAGTGGCACAGCGACAGAGCAGCACAGCGACAAAGTGGCACAGCTACATAGCTGCACAGCAGCGCGGCGACAGAACTCCTCGGCAAGAAGACCGAGCGGAAGGCCGAGCGGGGTTCACAGGGCCAGGGGCGCATAGAAGGACCGGTTGGGGCTCACGGGGCCAACAGAGCGCGAGGAAGGCCGGCGAGACGCGATGGGCCGGCGGGGCTCGAAAGGGGCGGCAATGCGCTAAGGGCCGGCGGGGCGCTAGGGCCAGGCGAGGCGCGAAAGGGACCATCGGGGCTGGAGGGGCCGACGAGGCGCCAAGGGACCGGCGGGCGTGCGAGGGGTCGGCAGGGGGCTGAGGGCCGGCGGGCCACTAGAGCCAGGCGGGGCGCAGGAGGGACCAGCGGGGTGCGAGGGCCAGGCGGGGCGCGAGGGGCCAGCGGGGCGCGTAAGGGACCAGCGGGGTGCGAGGGCCAGGCGGGGCGCGAGGGGCCAGCGGGGCGCGTAAGGGACCAGCGGGGCGTGAGGGGTCGGCGGGGCGCTAAGGGACCAGCAGGCGCGCGAGGGGTCGGTGGGGCGCTAAGGGTCGTTGGGGCGCTAGGGCCAGGCATGGCGCAGGAGGGACCAGCGGAGCGCAAGGGCCGGGCAGGGCGTGAGGTGCTGGCGAGGCGCATAAGGGACCAGCGGGCGCGCGAGGGCTGGGCGGGGCGTGAGGGACGCTAAGGGACCAGCGGGCGTGCGAGGTGTCGGCGGGACGCTAAGGGCCGGCAAGGCGCTAGGGCCAGGTGGGGCGCAGAAGTGACCAGCGGGGCGCGAGGGGCGCTAAGGAACCAGCGGGCATGCGGAGAGTCTAAGGGGCGCTAAGGGCTGGCAGGGCGCTAGGGACTAGCGGGGCGCGCTAAGGCCAACGGGGTATGCTAAGGGAACGGCGGGACGCTAGGCTAGGGCGAGGGTGGAAGCGGGTGGGCGGACCTAATATACTATGATACCACTTTAGCGTAGCAGAATGAGACTAGAAAACATGGTACATTGTGGTTTTGACCTAAAATATTGTACTCGCTAAGGCATGCCCTTATCTAGTCTACAGCACACGACCCTTGTTCACCGTTCTGGCTTAGGATTTGGTATTGTGGCTAAACAAAATCGAGTTGCGCAGCTCAGGAATCGCAATTTGCTAAGTGCCCGAAACGACAGCAAATTGTTTGTTATCAGATTGCCGACACCAGATCCTTTCTCTCGTTTCAATTTGCAATTTCGCGTGTAGCGGCGTGAAACCAGCAATTTCTTTACAACAGTTGACACGCGCGCGCCACCCCACCCCCAAGTTGTTTGGCGAAAATTCCCGAAACGCATTACAGTGTGAACATTGTCAAGTTGCGCAACCCAAATCTTCCCAGCGCCACCACGTCCTTATGTGTCTTGCCTTCTTGCTGTTCGCTGTTCATCATCCCTCCCCCCCCCCCCCCCCCCCCCCTCTCCCCCCTACGCCGCCCCTCCTTTCCCTTTTCCGTCCCACCCCTCTCCTTCTGTCCCTTTTTATTGGCGGTGGTTTTGCTTGCTCGGTTTTTTAGCGCCCTGATTGGTTTATGAGGTTTCTTCATAGTGTTTTTGTCATGCATGGTGCGGCGACTTTCGCTCGTTGGCGAAGGACACTCGCCACCTCGCATCACTGCCCTACGCCCCTGCTCGCTTCCATGCCATTTTTTTTCCCCCTATCATGTTTATTAATCTTGCACGTTTTGGGCCACTGGTAGCGTATAATGAGTCAAGGGTAGTACATAAAGGGACTGCCGATAACTTTATAACTTATGCGTCCAAGAATGTTCAGAAGTTCATTGTTACTCTTTGCTTACAATACTTGCCCGTGTGTTATGAATGGAACTGCCGAGTAGCGCGGAGCGCAATGGCGAAACTGTGAATGACAATAAATTTAAAGACAATACAATGTATAGGAAACCTAGGAAATCGTGGATGTAGGATCGGAATGTTCGGGAAAAGTGTAGAAGGGCCTCGATATGTCGAAGTGAGGTACGGAAAGGCCGAGGAGGCTCGAACAGAAAGGTTTGGAACCCTATCTTTGGTTCTGGACTGCCTGAGTCGTACACCGTGTAGCAAGCATAAGTAAGGAATTCCTAATTCCTTACGCCGTGTAAGAATCATTACCATCATTGCCTTGCTCAATGAGAATCTTGATCAGGGCGTGTTCGCAGAGCCTCAGCTTAGGTACCCTCCTTGAAGTGGGCTTGAGTTTCAAATGCTGGGTGCTGAAAACGGCCCAGGATTGATCCGCCACCGCACTGAATTTATGCTTGTTTTCTCTATGTCCTACAAAACCGCGTCCAATTTTGTTGCGACAGCGAACCTGAGGGCGATCGACATGGATCCTCCTTGGCGTGTACCGCGTCTTCAGGTTCCTGTGGTCCCTGAGTAGATGGTGTTGCCCCAACCGAAGACGCGTTATCATAATGAAACCTATCCTCCAAAATTTCGATTCAATCTGGATAACTTAGTTACCCGCCAATAACTAATCAGGAGTAGAGCAAAGGAAATCTGATTGACCAGCACGTGCGCGCAAACAAAGCCGAGACCAGGAGTTCGCGGGAGTCGCTCTCATTCTCAAGAAAGTCGCAGACACGACGATTTGACATTTTGCGAATAGGTTCTAAGGTTGCCCGGTGTTTTGCGACTCTCGCTGTCGACGCTGGGAGATAGCGTGCACCGAGGGGAGCTGCGTGCGTGGCTTGGGAGGTGTTCCGTCGCTATGCAAAATCGAGTCGGGAATCGATATCGCGAATCAATCTACGCCTCT
Organism: Closterium sp. NIES-67; assembly: GCA_027943415.1. NCBI lineage: Eukaryota > Viridiplantae > Streptophyta > Zygnematophyceae > Desmidiales > Closteriaceae > Closterium > Closterium sp. NIES-67. Next base: position 75,872 of record BQMB01001869.1, read on the forward strand.
GAGTTTGCTTGCGGTACCGAGACCTAATCGTGGTTCCGTACATGTGCATGACATGCGAACAGGTCTTGATGTAACAGTTGCTGGTGGCGGCTGGCATCGAGGATTCAAGCCAAGTGATGTGAGGCATCCCACAGCCCACCTCGACCAGATGTGATTTTCCAGCTGGACATTCTTGGACAGGTGCGGGCTAGGCAGGTGAATCGGCGGATTTCTAGGTGCGAATACGGGACCTCAAGCTTTCCGCAGCGCAGATGAACAAGCGTTCGTAGGCAAAAGGACGAGGTTTAGGCCCTTACTGTCGCGAGACGACAGACTTGAATTCTAAAACGACACAGCCAGGGTGTTGCGCCTGCCTTTACGTTCCCCGTAAACGACAAAAGCTACAGTAATTCCGTGTGTCTCAGCTACCCCTTCTGATACAGGTCAAAATTTGCCGTCCACTACTCACTTGCAGCAGTGGCGCAAGTGCAGCTAAGGATAAGCTTGCTCATTTGGCAATTAGCTGTTTGTTTGTCCGTTTGCAACTGTTGCTACATTTCGTCCTTATCTCTTGGCCCCAGCGTCGTTCTCGTTTTGGTCAGTCCTGGCCTGGATTTTGGAGGCCTGAGCAGTGGTGCGCGTTTTGCCCCCACAGTTTCTCCCCTCAGCGCGTTCTTCTGCACTTCCCGCTTCACAACACATCTGCCTGAGCAGCCTTTCAATAGTTTCGTCAGACCCCCGTTTGCAACTCCCTTCACCCTGCGGAAGTAGATCTCAGCCTGCACTGTAGTCTTGTGTCAACCCTGTCAGTCCGCTTCACGGGACTGCCAGGTCCTAAGACGTGACTTGACAGCCCTTCATCAGAAACGAAGACTCCCAACCCAAATCTCCTACCCTTGATCCCTTCCGCCAAGTGTTGTATTCGAGGTTCTCCCTTGCGCTGTCATCACTCACTCGCACGCGTGATATCACACCACTCCCAACCAGCTTCCACAGCCACAACTTAGCTCGTCACAATGATGAGTCACATCCGGCTAAAGCGCGCAACAGAAGCCTCCCTCCTCGTCCTCGCATCCCTCCTATCTCTCCTCTCCCACTACACCGTCTCAGCTGATGTCTGCCCAAAATTCACATGCGGCGAGGGGCAGTTCGTCTACGGCAAATTCACCGACCCCGTCGACCCGATTAAAGAGCCGCCCGAGCCGCTGGTCGAGGCCTATTTCACCGGGGGGCAAATGAACTACTACGCGTCGTACAACATCACGGACGAGCTGATCAGCAACCCCAATGCCGACTGCTACCGGTTCTGTTCGGGATGGAACGCGAACAGGCAGCCGGGGCAGGTTAAAGCCAAATACTGGATGTTCGAGGAGACGTGCCTCGACGCGACGGGCGGTATCTGCACGTGCTATGCGGCGAAGCAGTGCGAAGGCGCTAACGCGTACAGCAGCAATTGGATGGAGGCGGGCCGAACAACCGCGGATGATTACGAGGTGCCGGCGAATTTCACGGCGGGCGAGCTGTGCGAGCCGGGGCACAAGGGCGACCCGCATTTCAGCGGCGCGGACGGCTCGCACTTCGACTTCAGCGGCAAGCCGAATCGCAACTACGCAATTATTTCGGATCTGCACTTTCAGGTGAACGGGTATTTCGGAGGGCGGTACACGGCGTGGGGTTCGCGGCTTAAGGCGCTGACGTGGATCCGTGACGTCAGCGTGATGCACGGGCATCACACGGCTGTTCTCGAAGCGCGTAAGGGGCCCGACGCGGATTATAAGAACGGGTATCTGGCGCGGGTGTTGGTGGATGGAAAGCCGGTTCAAGTGAAGGCGCCCGGAACGTCGCTGACTCTATGGGAGGGAGCTACACTCACGTGGGTGTATGCGCGGCAGCAAAACGGAGACGACTATATCGATGTTTTCGATCTGGCGGTCGACGGCGTGGCGACGATTCGGCTGACGATGAGGCCAGAGGTTGAGACGTGGAGAACGCCGAGAGACGGCACGGTTCACTTCGGTTTGGAGGTGCTGGATGCGCACTTCTCCCCCGGCGTGCACGGCGTGCTGGGACAAACTTACCGCAACGACTTCGAGGGAAGAATGTAAGTTGCTTGGACAATCCTAATGCAATCGTGCTGTGCTCTCCTTGCCCCAGCTGCTCCCTCGAGCTATGGGCGTTTCCGAGTTTTCGCGGGCCTCGTGGTTCCGTTTATCTATCCGCACCTCGCATGTATCGGTATTTGCATATTACTGACGCATCTTCCTCTCGTTCTTTGGCCGTGCAGTGCTCAGCAGAAACTCGAGTGGAGCGACCTCCTCCAGGTGATGGTGGTTCCGGGTGACAATGCCGAGGGGTTCTTGTACGGAGGGGTTGACGACTACCAGGTGTCGTCCCTGCTCAAGTCGGACTGCAAGCTCTGCACGTTCACTCGAGCTGAGACTGTAGACAAGGAAACCACAATGGCTCTGGCGATGATGGGAGGCGTGTCTGGTGGAGGCATTTCTGCTACCACCCCCAGGAAAGCGCTCAAGCCTCTGGCAGTTGCTGCTGCGGATGCCTCCAGTTGATTGAGAATCGTAGATATGCCGGAGGAGCAGTATTATCAGCATCCTAATAGGACGGGGCGAATAGCTCCAAGCTACTTGAGAAAGGACAATGTCAGCACCTCCTCGAAGGGGAGATAGTGTAAGCGTTATTTTTTTTGTCGATGTGGCCCCTAAGCTGGAACAATCGTCTACAGCGTACCTGCCTGCCTTTTCACTAATTTGCGTTCAATCCAGGGTCGTGTTTTCTGCCTGGAATTAATAAACAGTATTGTATCCACCAGAGCAAACTAAAACTAGAAAGTTGTACCTAGATGTAGCAGTTATAGGCTAGACGGGTACATACGTCTTTTAGAGTACAACTGCCAACCATCTAGCTCACTTGCATCCTTGTTTGAGTTAACTTCGTAATCTTAACCCACCCACCCGCCAGACCTGTTGTTATCAGGGTATTTTTACCCTGATTCCCTGATTTCACAGGATATTTTGTAAGCCAACCCTTATTTTTCAGGATTGGGCTTTTTTAAACTCAACCTCTTCAGGGTTGTATGTCTGTGAATTTCAGGGTTTGCATTATCCCAAAACTGAGTTTTCAGGGAGTAACGCGTACGAACCTTGAATGCGACATCCATGCAGACCCTGAGTTTCGCCGAAATGGCCCCCTTACGCGTGACGGGTCCTAGTCCATTGAATACGCCCAGGTTGCGTCACGTGGAGAATCTGCACTTGGCAACATTCCCGCCGTGTACACGCTGTATGTTGCCATCGCAGCAACATTTCCAACCGTTAAATGTGGGATGGTGCACTCCGTCTTGCCCCAGCCTGGCATTCGTGACTCAGCACGCAGCAGACGAGGACAGAATTGTCGAGAAGAAAAACAGAATGATTGTTGAATGCGAGATCTGGGCGAGTGCAGGTCATCAGGTACATGAGGCAACCCACTAGCTCTGCGTAGGGGCCGCTGGGCTCTACTGGCTCCTCAGGAACAGGAGCGGAAAGCCTGTGGTCTACAAGTAGAGGTGTGGGCTGTGCAGAGGAGAACTGAAGACCGAACCTCTGAAGGACCTGACGCACCAAGTGTGACTGTGTCAGAGTGATGGTGCGTGCTGCTCTGTCCCTAGAGATCTGCAGGCCAAGATAGCGACGCAGCTCTCCAAGATCAGTGCAGGTGTGTCTCTTCAGCAGCTCAGTCTTCACAGAGGCCAGTGCATCCCTGTCAGGAGTAGCGAATACCAGATCGTCTACGTAGACAAGGATGTAGAACGGAGTCTGGCCGGAACGCACAAACAGTGAAGGGTCAGCAGAGGACGGAAAGAACTGCAGGTCTGCTAGCGTGGCACGTAGCGTGTCGTGCCACTCGCGGGGAGCCTGACGCATGCCGTAGACCGGGCGCCTGAGAAGCCACTGGGTCCCAGGAGGGAAGGTACCAGTGAAGCCCTTTGGTCGGCGCAGGTAGACCTGCTCGTGTAGGCTGCCCTGAAGAAAGGCAGTAGAGAAGTCGAGGGAGTGAAGCTCGTAGTCACGCTGTGCTGCTACGTGTAGCAGCGCCCGAAGAGTGGTCATCTTCGGGGTCGGGGCGAAGGTCTGGAAGAAGTCAACCCCCTTGCGCTGACTGAAACCTCTGGCCACGTAGCGCGCCTTGAAGACAGGCGGCTCTCCAGGGGGGCGCTTCACCTTGAAGAGCCACCGACCATCGACTACGTTCACCCCAAGGGGGGGAACTGCGTCGACGTAAGTGCCGGTAGACCTCCAAGATGCCATCTCCTGCTCCATGGCAGCTATCCACTGAGAGGCCCAGGGTCCCGAGGTGGCCTCAGCGTAGGTGCGAGGGGTCGGGATGTCGAAGGCGTCTGGGTCACCCTCAGGGACTAAAAGCATGGAGCAGAGATGGGGAGCAGCCTCGGACAGGAAAGCTAGCTCGTACTGTCTGTCCTCTAGGACGTCACTGCCAAGGGCAGGAGCACCCCCGACGGACGGAGGACGGGCAGGGTCAGAGACCAGAGCGGTAGCGTAGTCAAGGCGGCGGGTAGAGGCGAAGTCAGCGTTAGTCGCGACAAGCGCGTCAAGGCGCGAGACAGGAACAGCAGGGTCGGTAACAAGAGAGGCTAGGACCCGAGGGACAAGGGGACGAGCAGCACGGAGGTAGTCAGAGAACGGAGGAGGTGCAACAGCAAGGGACGAGGGAGGAGGGGACGGGAGGAGAGGAGGATGAGACGAGCGGGAACGGAGCAACATAGGGTGGGTGGGCAGGACAGGAGAGACGGGACGAGCACGGGAGGGACGACGAGCCCAAACGTGAGACGGAGGGGTAGGGTCAGGGGACAGCGGAGGAGACACAGGAGGGGAACGAGGAGGAAGACGGGCCGGAGACGAGTCCGGCGGCGGGAACACAGGACCGTAGACAGGAAGGTCAGCGGGCGGTGGGGGAGACACCGTCGCGCGGTCCGGGGAGGGAAGGCCGAGTAGGCGGAGAGCGGAGACCGGCGGCGACGACGGCTGGGCCGGAACTCTCGGACCAGCAGAGGCAGAACGAGCGTCGGCAGAACACTCAACAGCAGCACCCCCAGAACCAAAACCCCTAGAGCGAGAACCCCCTCCAACACCAGCGGCACCCCCAGAAGCCGCAGGACGAACACCCTCCTCCACACCAGCACCCCCAGGGGCCAAGAGCGGCGGCGGCAGTGGCGGCGACGGCTGCGGCGACGGCGACAGCGGCGACGGCTGCGGCGGCGACGGCGACGGCGACGGCGGCTGCAGCGGGGTCGGCGACTGCGACAGTAGGGGCGGAGGCATCGGGGAAGGGGGATGCGGCAAGGACAGACCGGGGGTACCACCAGAGTCAGCAGATTCCTCAACGGGGACAACCGACGGGAGGGGAGTGACGTGAGAGACACCAGGCGGGGCAGGACGAGGCGGGAGAGGGGCAAGGGCTACCGGGGGAGAGGGAGCAAGGAACAGGGGGGGGCAACTGGGAGACCTCGGTGAGGGAAGTGGCGGTAAAAGGAGACGGACTCGTCAAAGGTAACGTCACGAGAGTGGAGGAAGCGGTGAGACGGCGGGTGATAGAAAAGCCAGTCAGACGAGTCCAGGGGGAAACCGAGGAAGACACAGGGGACAGTGCGGGCAGTGAGCCTGTCCGTGCCAGAGGCACGAACGTGAGCAAGGCAGCCCCAGACGTGGAACGCAGACGCGTCACCGGGGGACCCGGTCCAAAGGAGGGTCGGCGAAACCTGCGGCCGCTGGGAGCGTGGCCACAAGTTAAGCTGGTGAGCAGCGTAGCGAACAGCGAACGGCCACAGAAAATGGGGGGCATCGGCATGGATCATGGAGGTGCGGGCAACCTCCATGACCAAGCCGATGCGGCGCTCAGCAACCCCATTCTGCTGTGGCGAGGCCGGCAAGGTGTACGACTGGGTGATGCCCTCTGCACGACAGAACTGTCCAAGCCGGCCAGAGGCGAACTCGCCGCCACGGTCGGAGTGGAGACACAACACGGGGAGACCGCGGTGGAGACGCGCAGCCACAACCCACGGGAGAAGAACGTCGGGCACGTCGGCCTTCCGCTCCAGGGGAAACACCGTGGTGTAGCGCGTGTAGTCGTCGACGAGCACAAGGAAGTAGCGCTCACCGCGCGGTCCGGGGACGGGGGCAGGGCCCCAAATGTCCTGGTGCAGGGTCTGAAGGGGGGCAGTAGCCGGGCGCAGCGAGGAGGAGTGAGGGGCACGGCGGAGCCGGCCCTCGATGCAAGGCGTGCACGGTGGCGCAGTCGAGGGAGGAAGGGCGGGGAGCGACACAAGGAGACCTAAGACAAGGCCGTGCTGGGACATGTGGCGCAGACGAGGGAGAGCAGGGTGACCTAAGCGGTGGTGCCAGAGAAGGGACGGGTGAGTGAGGGAACGACACGAGCAAGCTGCAGCAACCTGGGAGGACGCACCAACCGGAGGGGAAGCGGTGTCTAGGGTAAACAGACCAGACACCGGGTCCCTGGGGAACGTCGCAAGGGGGGAACCTGAGACAGCCTCAGAACAGACAGCGAACCGCTCGTGCCCGGGGAACGTGGTGGTGACGCCGAGGTCCTGGAGACAGCCGACACCAACCAGGTTCCTCGAGAATGAGGAAACGTGGAGGCCTGTAAGGGAGCCCGAGGGAACTGCTGGATAGGGAAGGGACGTAGAACTGCGAGCGACGACAGGACCCGCAGAGGGGTCAGCGAGAGAGACGACAGCTGGCATAGCAAGCGGCGTAAGTGCGGAACGGTCGCGGAAGAAGCAGGCAGAAGCACTGGAGTCGAGAGTGAAGGACAGCGCAGCAGTGGCAAGGGCGGGGAACGGAGCCGGTGCAGAGACGAGGCTAGACAAACTAGTCAGTCCTACGCCTGACGCAGCAGGGGAGGCTAGGCTACACAACGGTGCAACACCTAAACTAGAGAACACAGGATAATAAGATCCAGCAACACTAGTAGCGTCAGAATACATGGCATGCAAAGCAGCACCTATCTGATCCATGTCTAACTCAAAGATCGGCACGCCCTGGCGGAGCAGGCTGTGCCAGTCGGGGAGGTCCGGGGCCGGGCCAAAGCGACGACGAAACAGATCGTCGAGGCGGCGGAAACAGCGGGCAGTCGGGTGCGGGCGGCGGCACAGAGTGCCGCGAAGGGGCCCGGTCTGAAGCTGGTACTGATAGGTGACAGCACCGGAGCCGCTAGTAGACGCAAAGCTGCGCGGGCCGCCACCACTGCCACCACCCCCTGAGGTGCCGGGCCAACCAGGCGGGAGGCGAGCCCACTGCTGCGGGGGCTGCGGCTGGGACGGCGGCTGATGCTGGGACGGCGGCTGCGGCGCGGGCTGCTCCGGCTGCGGCTAGGGCTGCTGCTCCTGACCCCCAATGCTAGTCCCCCCAGACGGACTACTCTCACGAACACCAGCACCACTACCTGCACCACCACCCCTACCACCCTGGCGACCACGGCCACCGCGGCGCGAGCGCTGCTGCGGGTGGACCGCAGCAGCTGTCTCAGTGAGAGGGGTCGCCGTGGCGACCGCAGCCGAAACGTCAGTGAACGTGCACTGGGAGGGGGCACAGCCGTGAAAGATTGAGACTGCTGGCGCACCGCTCGACTGAGCGATAGTGCGCTGGCGAGTCTCAATCTCGGTGAGGGTGTCGACAAAGGCAGTGAGAATGAGGTCAGCCGGGTGCAGGCTAAGGAAGTGATCGCGAGCACTAGCGAGGCGGTATGGCAGGCGCATGGCGATAAAATAGAGCGTTATGCAGAAAGGGGGGGGGGGAGCGCAGTGAGCTGGGCAGCAGTGCTGGCAGTGCGATAGCAGGTCTCTAGAGCACGCAGGTGAGTGGCAAAGTCTGCGACGGTAGGGAAAGCTGCAAGGTTAATGACAAATGGCGACCTGAGCGACTGCATCGCGGGAGTCCCAGACCGCACGGGCAAGCGCAGCAGTAGAGAAGGTCTCACGGTCATCAGAGGAGGGATCAGCAGGGAGGGGGGCAGGTATAGGGGGGCGGGGGAGCAAGGCGTCAACATGGACAACCAAAGAGTGGCCATCCTGACGCTGACCTGTAAGGTGGCGGCGGAGATCGGAGAGCCAGGCGGCAAAGTCAACCGCATGGCCCTCGGCATCCAGTCGGAGCACGAAGTCTGCCATCGTGCAGGGTCAGTGGCACAGCTCCACAGGAACACAGTTATAGCCCCCTCCAGCACAGTGGCCACGAAGTGCCTCAGCACGGGCGAGCGGAGGAGACGGAGCCCGAGGCGTCACAGCAGGACGAGCCGGGGCAAAAGGGCCAGGCAGGTACGGTGGGGCCAGGCAGGCGCGGCAAGGCCAGGCAGGCGCCGCGGCGGGCCAGTCAGGGGCGGCGGGGCCAGGAGGCACGGCGGGGCCAGAAGGCGCGGCGGGGCCAGGCAGGTGCGGCGGGGCCAGGTAGGCGCGGCAGGGCCAGGCAGGCACGGCGGGCCAGTCAGGGGCGGCGGGGCCAGGAGGCGCGGCAGGGCTAGGCAGGCGCGGCGGGGCCAGGCAGTGCGGCGGGGCCAGGCAGGCGCGGCGGGGCCAGAAGGCGCGGCGGGGCCAGGCAGGTGCGGCGGGGCCAGGCAGGCGCGACAGGGCCAGGCAGGCGCAGCGGGCCAGGCAGGGGCGGCGAGGCCAGGAGGCGCGGCAGGGCCAGGCAGGCGCGGCGGGGCCAGAAGGTGTGGCGGGGCCAGGCAGGTGCGGCGGGGACAGGCAGGCGCGGCAGGGCCTGGCAGGTGCGGCGGGCCCGTCAGGGGCGGCGGGGCCAGGAGGCGCGGCAGGGCCAGGCAGGCACGGCGGGGCCAGGCAGGCGCGGCGGGGCCAGGCAGGCGCGGCGGGGCCAGGTAGGCGCGACGGGGCCAGGCAGGCGCGGCGGGGCCAGGCAGGCGCGACGGGTGCTAGGAGGCACGAGGGGCCCAGGAGGGGCGCGACGGGCTAGGAGGCGCACCAGGGGCCCAGGAGGGGCGCGACGGGCTAGGAGGCGCGACAGGGGCCCAGGAGGGGCGTGACGGGCTAGGAGGCACGAGAGGGGCCCAGGAGGGGCGTGACGGGCTAGGTGGCGCGCCAGGGGCCTAGGAGGGGCGCGACGGGCTAGGAGGCGCGACAGGGGCCCAGGAGGGGCGCGACGGGCTAGGAGGCGCGACAGGGGCCCAGGAGGGGCGTGACGGGCTAGGAGGCGCGATAGGGGCCCAGGAGGGGCGCGACGGGCTAGGAGGCGCGATAGGGGCCCAGGAGGGGCGCGACGGGCTAGGAGGCGCGGCAGGGGCCTAGGAGGGGTGCGACGGGCTAGGAGGCTCGATAGGGGCCCAGGAGGGGCGCGACGGGGCCTAGGTGGGGGCAGCGCGACGGGGCCTAGGTGAAAGCGCGACGGGGCCTAGGAGGAACGGGCGGAAGCGGTAGGTGGGGGGGGGTCGAACCTACGGGTGATACCATGTCGAGAAGAAAAACTGAATGATTGTTGAATAGAGGGAGAGAACAAGGGTATATACCTAAGAGTGTTGTACCCTCTAAGAGGTGACCCTATACAGTCTATACAAATATGAGTTATACATATATTGGACAAGAATATGCTGAGCGGTGCCTCTGTATGACATCACAGCGCCAATCATCCCGATGCAGACGATGCCAGCGCAGGTGCGTCCCGCCGTTGACGGTATCGCCATGGCGATGCGGGATCCTGGATGGGTTATGCACCGTCCACGAAAATCGAAATCTGGGGTTTCTTGGTCCCCTTCCTATCTTCTTCACGAGCTTCTCCTCTAACCCAGTTTCCTCCCCTTCTTCACTACGAGATGCTCTACTCTTCTTTCTCGTCCACTTTCGTCGCGACGATTTCTCGATTCGATCATATCCGCCGCTACTAGCCATGGCGGATGTGGGAGAGTCTGATGAGTCTCCCGCTGCCGATGATGGTTGTGGACTAGGTAGGGACCCCCCCGTGGAGGTCCGTAGATCCGCTCTAGACATCTTGCGGTCTCCCACCGCGGTCGTTTCACCATCACAACCCGTATCTACTCCCGCTCCCTATGTACCTCCGCCCGCTGTCGCTTCAACTAGCCGGGGCCCTTGGGTTCCAGCCTGCGAGACAGCCATGACCGTGCGTTACACGGTCGAGTGTGCTTCCACGATTTCATCTGGGAAAAAAGCACGCATCGGGAAGTACACCCAGAGCACGATAGTCCTCGGCGGGAAGCTACGTCGACCGTCGCCGCCTCGCACGTCGCCTGAACCTCAGGGCCCTGCTCTTCCAGAACCCGAGCCACCGAAGCTCTCAAAGAAAGAGCTCATCGAGCAGAAGTATCTCATGGCTGAGCACAAGTATAAGACTTGTTGGCTTCCATTTTTCCCTTGGCTTCTGCTTACGAAAACGAAAGACGGTTACCCTGCGTTGAAGTGCAGTGTGTGCAAGGCTTTCGGCAAAGAGACAACACCGCACTCCAACAGCCGCGACGGGGTACGTGACGTGCACACGTAAGCGATGCGGTTCCACGAACACACAACAGCCCATGAAGTAGCAGTCAAGCGTCAGATGGAGATCGCCGAAGACATCGCCAGCACCCAGAGGCGCATGGAGAATTACGCGCGGAGTGACATCGAGGGGAAACACGTCATGAGGCTCCTACGCTGCGTCGACTTCCTGTGCAAGCGTGATGCACCCATCAGCATGTACCCGAGGCTACTCCGCTTCATGGCCGAGCAAGAGACCCCAGACATTCCGCTGCAGACTTACGGAGTCTACCTGAAACGGTAATGCACTGATTCCAAGTACAGCAAATCCTTTTCTTTTTTAATAGGTCTATCAAACACCCTGTTGCTACTTCTGCTACTACAGGTATGGCTTCTGTCAGCTCGTCAGTAGCTTGGCATCCTACCTGCAGCGCCAACAAATGCAACACATTCTCGCCTCACCCTACCTCGGCATCAGCTGCGACGAGAGCACTGACCGTACTCGCGGTAAACATCTGATTGTTTATCTAACCTTCTTGCGGGCGCATCGTGTTGTCACAGAGTTTTTTGCACTCTTGACCGTCGAGAAGTGCGACGCCGCGTCTCTCCTCGCTGTTCTTCTGGCTCACTTGCGAGCAACTGGCATCGACCTCTCCCGAATCACCGGCATGAGCACCGACGGCGCCTCTGTCATGGTCGGCCGAGACAACGGTCTCGTCGCCCGACTTCGCGAGCACATCCCCCATCTCGTCTCTTCGCACTGCATCGCGCACAGGTTTGACCGCTTGCCATTTTAGTCGCTTAGGTTTCCTATAAGTGCTTGACTAAATTTCCTTAGTGTGCACCATGCAGGGAAGCCTTGGCGGTGAAGGACGCCGCAATTGCTTCTCCAGACTTCGACATGGTCGACCTTGTGATTCGGACTCTGGCCGATCTTCTGGGACGTTCTTGTGTCTGGAGTCAACGCTTCAAGTACCTGCAGCGGGCAATACACAACACCAACCTTGAAGTGCAAGGAATTCACACCGTGAGCTGGCTTTCAAGGGGTGAGGCTGTGCGGCGCCTCTGTAAGGTCCTTGGTGCCGCTATCATTCTCTTTCATGAGTACGGGCATGAGCTGTATGAAGTCGTCATCTGTTACAAGTTCCAGTTCTGTCTCTTTTTCCTGGCGGACGTGCTCGGAGTGATGAATGAGCTCAACCTCAAATTTCAGAAGTGGGAGGTGAGTTTCTTCCACTATGCATGTTGTGCTTTTTGAACCACGCACGCACGTTTGGAATCACCCTCTCTCTCCACTCCCTTGTCTGTCACTTCCACCAGGTCGATGTCACCGAAGTGACGAAGGACATCGACGAGGCGACAGGGGACATCCGCCACCACTACCTGGAGTGCGGAGAGGTGTTTGGTGGGGGGGTCGAAGGCACGTGGCTTTCGGCTTTCTTGGCGGTCTACGGGCGCGGAGGGAGCAAACGCGTAAAGGTGCGGGGCATCGACAAAGACGGCAACCCAGTCACGCACACCTACACCATGCACGAGAAGCAGATCGAAGGGCATGCCTTCCGCAGCAACTACCCCGATTGCGAGCGGCTCTGCGCGCAGATCGCGAGGAACACGATAAGCTTCCTGAAGACGAGGATGCTGGACCTGAACAATCTTGCCCCGACGAAGCTCTTCCGAGTGTCGAAGTGGCCCCGGATGAAGCAGCAGAGAGAGAAGAAGCTGAAGGAGTACCTACATGGCTGCAGTACCCTTTTCGACAACAGGCTGTCAGGGTTTTCCTTGCAAGCTGCGCAGAAGGAGCTGGTTACATGGGCGCCACTGATGCTGAGCCACCATGCCGACGAGGGATTCCATCAAGGCCTGACGAACTACAGTGACGGAAGAAACTGTCCATATGTTGACCCTTTGAGAGGTTAAAAAGCGTGTGTATTTCTTATACAGAGTTTTAAAAACAGGGGGATTTAATATACTAGTGTAGTGCCTCCTGAGCAAGAGGAGCACATGTCATGCAGCCTGAAAGGGCATGTTTATAATGCCAAACCAACAACCACATTCACCAAGTCCTATTCGGACACTTTTGGCCAGATTTGAAGAAAGTGTACAACATTTCAAAATCAGTACCTAGTCCACCTCCCCTTAGCCCTAACCACTGCCTTCACCCTCCTAGGCATGTTGTTGATGAGGCCCCTGCACACATCCGCCCCAATCCCATCCCATGTCTCTTGCACCCGCTCCCAAGTCTGGAGCATCCCTGTGGGGGGGTGCTCATACTTGGCGAGCTCCCTTTTGAGATGTGCCCACAGGTGCTCTATGGGATTGAGATCAGGGGAGGAGGAGGGCCACTTGAGGACCGCATACGGCTGCTCAGCTAGCCATGCTTGCACAAGGCGGCTCTTGTGCTTGGGGTCGTTGTCATGCTGAAAAATGACATACGAGGGGGTTAGACTATAGAAATCGATAGTTTGAGCAAGCTCATCATGCAATATACTCCTGTACAGCTCCTCATCCATGCGGCCGTCAATCTTGCACATATACCCCGGGCCATCATAAGTCATGCACCCCCATACCATCAATGACCCGCCCCCATGCTTGACGGTTTGTTGAATCTGATGACCTTGCAGGGCCGCCCCGTCGCGAATCCATGCGTACTTGCGGCCATCACTGGACAAGCGGTTGATTTTGGTCTCGTCGGACCATATGACCCGCTTCCAGTCTTCAATGGTCCAGTCAACGTGCGCCTTGGCGAAGTCGAGGCGGTCTTTGATGTTTCGGGCAGATAGTCGCGGCTTCTTCGGTTTCTGCACGGCTACTAAACCGGAGTTCTTAAGGGCGTTGCGCACGGTTCTAGGGCATATCTTGATGCCGCGCTCTGATTCTAGAAGTTTCGCGGCTTCTATGCTACTCTTCGCATGGCCAGAAGTGACGGCTCGCACCAGTGAGCGCCTATCACGAACCGAGAGTACGCACGGTCGGCCGTTCCTAGGAACAATCGGCCTGACCGCTAGGCTGCTCGTGCGCTGGGAGGGTTCGCGTGCGTATTTCTGTACCATGCTTTTCCCTATTCCTAATGCTTTAGCGATTTGACGAAGACTCTGGCCCTGTCGAAGCAGTGTTGCGATCCTATCTTTCTGGCTCGAAAGAAGCGGTCGCATCGTCGCTGGGGGCTTGGCGTAGTTGCCGCTGTACTATCGAGCAAAAAAAGGAAGCGTTGGTTGCGAGGACGCGTAATGCAGTCAGGAAATAGATCTGGGCTCGATGTTGGCCTAAAGTGTCCGCATCGAGTAACGAGCGCTTATTATTGTACTCTTTACAATAAACTCGATAAAAGTTACAACACCCAAGTGCATTGAGAAACTCAGGTCAAGAGGCACAGTATGTATTCTGTTGTGGTTGGGTTTTGACAACATATAATGCTAGAATCACAAATTTTATGTACTGCAGTGGATTTATAAGCCCATCTATTTCCGTCACTGTACCTCGGCTCGACGGAGTCGACCTTGTGAGAGACTGCTGTTCGACGGACTTCTGTTGCATGTTTTCTTGCCGGTTCTAATCTTCCCCTTGGAAGTTGTTGTTTATCGCTTGTTGACTAGTTGCACTAATGCACTGGTCTTGTTCTTTCCCCCAACCCTTTTGGCAGGCGCTGGCCCAACATCATGCGCTTGTGGCAGGCGTGCGCTGTCCTGCCGCCTAGCACCATGGAGTGTGAACAAGGCTTCTCACGGCAGAACGTCATCAAGTCATGGGTGCGGGGCTCGTTGTGCAATGCGCGCATCAGCGAACTGATGGTCATTTCCCTGCTGCAGTATGAGATCGACTGGGACGAGGTCCTTGGGTGTTGGCGCAAGAAGCTGAGGCGCCCTGCTAAGTCTGTTCTGTTTGCCTCAACGGAGAGGAAGCGCAAGGCCAAGGCCATTGAGGGGGCAGAAGAGAGGGTGGAGGAGGAGGCAGTCCCCGACTACATGGGGGATTGGGCAGAGGATGAGGGAGAGGAGGGGGTAGAGGGGGGAGAGGCTCCTCCTGAAGTGGAAGATAACCCGTTTCTGTCCGATGACGAGGCAGAGGACGAAGTGAACATGGATGGCCCAGAATTTTAGTTAAGTGTAGCTAGAGGCGTGGAATCTTGTGATGTCTAGACTAGATAGACGACTTAATTGAGTTTGTAGACTGGCGTAGTGGTAGTAGACTCTGGCTAGTAACTAGCTGTACAATCCTAACGTTCTTTTAAACGATTTTTAGCAAGTGCAATGCAACCCTGTTTGTGGCCTGGCAACCCTAAAGGTTTAAGGGTTACATGTTCCAGAACACTGAGAAATCAGGGAAGCCAAAATTTCAACACAAGGCCCTCAGGGTAATTTTTTTTTCCCATTCGACAGCTCAGGGTGCTTTTTTTTTAAACGTCAGCCCTGCCACCCGCGCTTCCGCCCTAGCTTACTGTCGCGCCGCACCGGCCCCTTAGCTCGCCGCGCTGGCCCCTAGCCCGCCGCGCTGACCCCTCAGCTCGTCACGCTGGCCTAGCTCGCCGCGCTGGCCCATAGCTTGCCGCGCTGGCCCTAGCTCGCCGCTTTGGCCCTAGCTCGCAGCGCTGGCCCTCCATGATCGATGCCGGTGTTCGAGTGAAGGAATATCTAGAACAAGACATACAAGGGAATATAAACTAATGGATTGTACTCCCTGGTAGAATGCGAGAATGATGGACTAGTGTGAGAAACCTAGAACATATACCTGTTGGGGTGTTTGAAACCTAGTCACTAACCACTGGGTTAAAAGGGCTTGTTAAATAGCGGGTAAGTGCGCCCATAACCCCCCAGGCTCTGCACATGTGGCCCTTCCCTGAGGATCTCAAGGGCAACCCCAGCGGGTCACTCAACACCCCCCCTCGCTGGGATAGATGGAAGACATGAGCGCCTCTGCAGCGCTAGCACTGGGAATTGAACCCAAGACCTTTGGCTCTGATGTTCTATGTCAGAAACCCAATCACTAACCACTGGGTTAAAAGGGCTTGTTAAATAGCGGGTAAGTGCGCCCATAACCCCCCAGGCTCTGCACCTGTGGCCCTTCTCCGAGGATCTTTCCAAGGGTAACCCAGCGGGTCACTCGACACCCCCCCTCGCTGGGATAGGTGGAAGACACGAGCGCCTCTGCAGCGCTAGCACTGGGATTCGAACCCAAGACCTTTGGCTCTGATACCATGTCAGAAACCCAATCACTAACCACTGGGTTAAAAGGGCTTGTTAAATAGCAGGTAAGTGCGCCCATAACCCCCCAGGCTCTGATACCATGTTAGAAACCCAGTCACTAACCACTGGATTAAAAGGGCTTGTTAAATAGTGGGTCAGTGCGCCCATAACCCCCCAGGCTTTGCACCTGTGGCCCTTCCCCAAGGATCTCAAGGGCAACCCCAGCGGGTCACTCGACATGGGGTTGTACTCACTAGAAGCACACACCTAGGCTACCCTATAACTTCTACATACAACATATGTATAAGTTGACACACCCCCTAGGCTAGAGAAGGGGTGGTCACCAGTTACCGCTTCTGGCTCCTCCTGATGTTCCTCGCCGACGTGCTGGAGCTGCTGAACGTCCTCAACAAGGTCTTCCAGCAGCGGGAGGTAAATATGTTACATGCTAGTGTTTACATGCATGTCGATGTTGCTTGTCTCTGCCGCTCGTCCCTTAATCACACATACATCTGTGATGCCCAACATCTCCTCGCCCCCCTACTCACCAGCTGGATTACACAACGGTGCACGCACAGATCATCCGCACGACCTCGCTACTAGAGAGCCGCTACGTGCAGGCCTGACGTTTAAAAAACCCCCCTCCTGAGCTGTAGACTAATTTTTTTTTTTAACCGTGAGGGCACAATTTTCAAAAAATGCCTACCCTGATTTGTAAGTGTTCAGAAATCTGGAACCCTGAAAATCCCAGGGTTCACCAAACGCGTTCAGGGTTGCCTTCAACACGAGGGGGGAATTAAAAATGGGGGGAAAAACGGGAGGGAATCAAACCGAAGGGAGGGGGAGAGCGAAACGGAGGGGAAGGGGGAGTATGGAAACATAGGGGAAGAGAGGAAGCGAAACGGGGAGGGAAAAGGGGGGGGGGGGGGGGGGGTGGTTTGGTCGAAATACAGTAGTGAGGAATGGGAGAAGCGAAACGGAGGGGAAGGGGGTATCGAAACGGAGGGGAGGGGGGAAGCGAAAACGAGGGGGGGGGGATCGAGGCGAATGGGGCAGTGGCAGAAACCTCCCACGCTTGCAGCGCTATGGGCGAATTGAGTACGTTAATCATGCGCGATCATCTAACGACTGAAATTTGTCGAAACGTTCGCGATTGATCGTGGCCGTCGAAGTTTAATTGACTTTCAGTTGATCACACGGGCAATAACAAATGTGAATTTCTTTTTGTGCTATCACTGCCTATCAAGACTTAGCTAATTTTTGTGGGTTGTTAGTTAGGTGTGCCCCCGCCCAAAATCGCCGCCCTCCCCAATTCCCTCCCCCAAATCTCGCCCCACACCCCTCAAAGCCCGGTACATTCGAGAACTGCTTGCTGGAAGCCGGGGTTATGTTTGGCTCGGCTCTGGTTTTACAGGGGTTTTTCCAGATGGGCCCAAATCGTCTGAGCTAGCAAAAAAACTAGCTCAGGTCGCGCAAATCTGAGCCGTTAATGGCTGACCAACGACGAACCGCTGAGAAACGTCGAAACGATCACGTTCGATCGTGACCGTCAAAATTTGGTGGATTTTTTTTGGGGAACTGGGGGCCTGGGGGAAATTCTGAAATGAACCAATGCTGCTAGATAACATCAATTTGGCTAAACTGAGTGGGGAGGCGAAACGGAGAGGGCACGAGGATCAAAACGGAGGTGAGCGGGGGATCGACATCGAGAGGGATGTCTGCGAGAGTGTGGGAGGGGGGATGTCTGTCTGTACAACAGGACTTAGACAATTTTTTGTTGAGGAGAGTGCTACTCTGGCTACTAGGACTTAGCTGATTATTTGTGGGTTGGAGCGGGTGTAGGGGGGGGGGGAATGTCTACCATAGGACTTAGCCGATATTTGTCAATTTTTGTGGGGTGTGTAGGGGGAATGTCTGTACAATTAGGACTTGGCCAATTTTTGTGAATTGCTATGTGTGTGGGGGTAATGTTTCTAGAGATTGGGGACATCGCCGAAATTTCAGGTCTGTGAGGCACGTGGAATCGCATTCAGGGTTCGTACGCGTTGCTCCCTGAAAACTCAGTATTGGCATAACGCAATCCCTGAAATCCCAAGTGTTCAGAAACTTACAACCTTGAAGGGGCTAGGGTTAAGAAAAGTCCAACCCTGAAAATTAAGGGTTGGCAAAAAAAATACCCTGTGAAATCAGGGAATCAGGGTAAAATACCCTGATAACGACAGCCCTGGCTACGTGGACTACGGAGACGACTTAACCGGCGGGCCCAACGATCGAATGACGCAGTTCCTCGCCAAGCACGGGCCCGGCAAGTCCAAGGTGGTGACAGTGGAGGGGATTGACTCCGATGGCCGACCTTCACGGTTCACCGTCGAGCTGCACAAAGAGCCCCAAGAGGACTACCCGTAGCCCAGCGACCACGATGGGAGTGTCGTGGCGTGCATGGCTCTAGCGGAGGGCCTGGTCCGCAACCTCGACGAGCGCCTAGGCGATCTGCGGCAGCTATCAGGAGCGCGCCTGTTCAGCGCCGACACATGGCCGCCCAACTGGGACCGACAGGCACGGAGGACGCAGTGCCTCGAGTGGTTCAATTCGCTCGTGGTCATCTACCGCGCTAAAGACAGGGACGAGATTCTGCCAGGTGAATCACCATCTACTCCTTTCAGTATCCCATTGGCAATTTAACTGAAACAAGACGCATATCTTTTCCTGAACCCGGTGTACTATTTCCGATAACCCAACCCTTCTCCCTCTCCTTGTGTGCCCTTGTCTGAGCAAATATAGACAAGCGCAAAGCCCAGAGCGAGCTCCGCAACTTCGTCCCCGTCCTTGCTGCGCTTCCCAAGGCGGACAAGTCATTCCACGCGGGGCTGAGCGCCATGCTCAAGACGCAGGACTGGAGGGACAGCTACCCCAACCTGGTCAACCGGTGGCTGTCCTTCCGTTGAGCACTGTCGAGTGTGAGCACAAGTTCTCCCGCCAGAACGTCATCAAGAGTTGGCTGCGGGGGGCTCTCAAGGATACTAGGCTAGGAGATCTGATGTGCATGTCGCAGCTAGAGTATGACCCCGACTGGGAAGAGGTGGTCACCATCTGGCAGGCTTATAAGAAGAGGAAGCCCCTTAGCAACGCCCTGCCCGAGGCTAGTAACAGCAGGAAGGGAAAGGAGAAAGTAGATGATGATATGCCGGCAGCGCCTCAGCAGGATATGCAGGAAATTGACTGATACGGTGTATGTATTGAAATCTAGTGCATTCTTTAATGAAGAACCATAAAAAACGCTCATACAAAAGTTTGGCTATGACTCTGATTGGTCAGACAAAAATTCGAAGGCTAATCTGATTTTTCAGACATTTTCAAGGAGGTAACTCTGACACCCATACCAAGGGAAGGCAGTGGACTCTGACGAATCAGACACGCCCAAAACCAATTTGGGGGCCTGGGGTGGTGCTAAGCAAGAAGCACACAGCTCAGGGTGGCACTACTAGTCCAACCTCTGAGGCAGGGGTCCGGAGACCAGTCAGCAAGAGAACAAACAAGACAAAAGCAAGCCAAGGCGGCACTACTAGTCCAGCCACTGGAGGTGAGGCCACAAGGCCAGTCTGACAGGTATATAGTAGAGAGTACACAATCAGGGTCCTAACAAGTGAGAAGCTACAGGAACAAGACCAAGCTGTACACAGTGCTGCTGATGATCTTTAGGCACAAGCGCCTTAGTAAAGATATCAGCTGTGTTGGCACCGGAGGCCAAGTGAACGACGCGGGCCTGGCGACGCTGCTGTAGCTCGCGCAGGAGGAAGTACCGCAGCTGTATATGCTTCGCTCTGCCCTCAAGTCGAGGCTCCTGACACAGGAGAATCATGGCCCTGTTGTCAGCGTACAGGACCGGGGCAGAGCTAGGCCGCTCACCTAAGTCTGTGAGCAAAGGACAGCCAGCAGAGCTCCTGTGCCGCCATGGCACCGGCGTAGATCTCAGCCTCACAGCTGGACTGAGCAACAGACGACGAACGAGTGGATCTCCAAGAGATAGCACCCGACCCAAGGCTAAAACAGTAGCCCTGAGACGACCTGAGAGTCTCAGAGTCGTCTGCCCAAGAAGCGTCTGTGTGCCCAGTGAGGACTACTAGCCTGCATCCTCCAAGCACTAACCCCGTGTCCGATGTACTTGCTAGATATCTCAAACCCCTCTTAGCGGCCGACCAATGCTGAGGCCGGTGTCTGCCAGTGGCCACAAAGCGAGCCAAGATGCTGAGAGGGTATGCGAGATCTGGGCGAGTGCAAGTCATTAGGTACATGAGGCAACCCACCAGCTTAGCGTAGGGGCCGCTGGACTCTACTGGCTCCTCGGGAACAAGAGCAAAGAGCCCATGGTCTACAGGTAGAGGTGTGGGCTGTGCGGAGGAGAACTGAAGACCGAACCTCTGAAGGACCTGACGCACCAAGTGTGACTGAGTCAGAGTGATGGTGCATGCTGCTCTGTCCCTGGAGATCTGCAGGCCAAGATAGCGACGCAGCTCTCCAAGGTTAGTGCAGGTGTGTCTCTTCAGCAGCTAGGCCTTCACGGAGGCCAGTGCATCCCTGTCAGCAGTAGCAAAGACCAGGTCGTCTACGTAGACAAGGATGTAGAACGGAGTGTGGCCGGAAAGCACAAACAGCGAGGGGTCAGCAGAGGATGGAAAGAACTGCAGGTTTGCTAGTGTGGCACGCATCGTGTCGTGCCACTTGCGGGGAGCCTGGCGCAGGCCGTAGACTGGGTGCCTGAGAAGCCACTGAGTCCCAGGGGGGAAGGTACCACTGAAGCCCTGTGGTTGGCGCAGGTAAACCTGCTCGTGTAGACTGCCCTGAAGAAACGCAGTGGAGAAGTCGAGGGAGTGAAGCTCGTAGTCACGCTGTGCTGCTACGTGTAGCAGCGCCCGAAGAGTAGTCATCTTCGGGGTCGGGGCGAAGGTCTGGAAGAGGTCCACACCCTCGCGCTGGCTGAAGCCTCTGGCCACGTAGCACGCCTTGAAGAAAGGCGGCTCTCCATGGGGGCGCTTTACCTTGAAGAGCCACCGACCATCGACTACGTTCACCCCAGGAGGGGGAAATGCGTCGACGTAAGTGCCCGTGGACCTCCAAGATGCCATCTCCTGCTCCATGGCAGCTATCCACTGAGAGGCCCAGGGTCCCGAGGTGGCCTCAGCGTAGGTGTGAGGGGTCGGGATGTCAAAAGCGTGTGGGTCACCCTCTGGGACTAGGAGCATGGAGCAGAGATGGGGAGCGGCCTGTGACAGGAAAGCAAGCTCATACTGCCTGTCCTCTAGAACGTTACTGCTAAGGGCAGGTGCACCCCCGACAGACGGAGGACTGGCAGGGTTGGAGACCAGAGCGGTAGCGTAGTCAAGGCGATAGGTAGAAGCGAAGTCAGCGACAGCAGCGACAAGCGCGTCAAGGCGCGAGACAGGAACAAACGGGTCTGTAACAAGAGAGGCAAGAACTCGAGGGACAAGGGGACGAGCGGCATGGAGGTAGTCAGACAGGGGGGGAGGTGCAACAACAAGCGACGGGAGGAGGGGAGGACGAGACGAGTGGGAACGGAGCAACATAGGGTGGGAGCGCAGGACAGGAGAGATAGGACGAGCACGTGAGGGACGGTGAGACCATACGTGGGACGGAGGTGTAGGGTCAGGAGACAGCGGAGGGGACACAGAAGGGGAACGCGGAGGAAGACGGGCTAGAGACGAGTCTGGCGGCAGGAACACAGGGCCGTAGACAGGAAGGGGAGGAGGTGGCGGGGGAGACACTGGCGAGGGTTCAGGGGAAGGAAGGCCGAACAGGCGAAGAACGGAGACCGGCGGCGACGGTTGCGGCGGCTGCTGCGGCGGCTGCTGCTCGACCCTCGGAGCGGCAAAGGCACGACGACCGCCAGGAGAAAACTCAATGGCAGCACCCCTAGAACCAACACCCTCAGAGCGAGAACTCCCTCCAGCACCTACGGCACCCACAGGCCCGCCGGGACAGACCACGCCAGGAGCCGCAGGACGAACACCCTCCTCAACGCCAGCACCCCCAGAGACCAAGAGCGGCAGCGGCGGCGGCGGTGACGGCGGCAGCTGCGACGGCGGCGGCGATTGCGACAGTGGGGGCGGAGACACTGGGGAAGGGGGACGAGGCAAGGACGGGCTGGGGGGACCACCAGAGTCAGCAGACTCCTTAACGAGGACAACGGACGGGAGGGGAGTGACATGAGAGACACCAGACGGGGCAGAATGAGGCCGAAGGGGAGGAGGGGCTACCGGGGGAGAGGGAGCAAGGAACAGGGGGGGGGAAACCGGGAGACCTCGGTGAGGGAAGCGTCGGTAGAAGGAGACAGACTCGTCAAAGGTGACGTCACGAGAGTGTAGGAAGCGGTGAGCCAGTCAGACGAGTCCAGGGGGAAACCGAGGAAGACACAGGGGACAGTGCGGGTAGTGAGCTTGTCCGTGCCAGAGGCACGAACGTGAGCAAGGCAACCCCAGACGTGGAACGCAGACGCGTCACCAGGGGACCCGGTCCAAAGGAGGGTCGGCGAAACCTGCGGCCGCTGGGAGCGTGGCCACAAGTTACGCTGGTGAGCAACGTAGCGAACAGCGAACGGCCACAGAAAATGGGGGGCATCGGCATGAATCATGGAGGTAAGAGCCACCTTCATGACCAAGCCGATGAGGCGCTCAGCAATCTTATTCTGCTGTGGCGAGTCTGGCAAGGTGTACGACCGGGTGATGCCCTCCGCACGACAAAACTGGCCAAGACAACCAGAGACGAACTCGCCGCCACGGTCTGAGTGGAGACACAACACGGGGAGACCGCGGTGAAGACGCGCAGCCACAACCCACGGTAGAAGAACGTCAGGCACGTCGGCCTTCCGCTCCAGGGGAAGCACCGTGGTGTAGCGCGTGTAGTCGTCGACGAGCACAAGAAAGTAGCGCTCGCCGCGCGGTCCGGGGACGGGGGCTGGGCCCCAAACGTCCAGGTGCAGGGTCTGAAGGGGAGCAGTAGCAGGGCGAAGTGAGGAGGAGTGAGGGGCACGGCGGAGCCAGCCCTCGACGCAAGGCATGCACGGGGGAAGGGCGGGGAGCGACGCGGGGAGGCCTAAGACAAGACCGTGCTGGGACATGTGACGCACGCGGGAGAGCAGGGTGACCTAAGCGGTGGTGCCACAAAAGGGACGGGTGAGTGAGGGACCGACACGAGCAAGCTGCAGCGACCTAGGAGGACGCAACCACCGGGGGGCAAGTAGAGAAAGCCTCACTCCCAGCAGAGGTGGGGACAGCAGGGAGGGGAGCATGCGCAGGTGGGCGGGGGAGCAAGCCATCCGCATGGACAACCAAGGAGTGCCCATCCTGGCGCTGACCTGTGAGTTGATGGCGGAGATCGGACAGCCAGGCGGCGAAGTCAACCGCATGGCGCTCAGCGTCCAGGCGGAGTACGAAGTCAGCCATCGTGTAGGGTCAGCGACACAGCTCCTCAGCGACACAGCGGCACAGGGACACAGCGGCACAGGGACACAGCAGGACAGCCTAAGGAGGACGGCTGCAAGATGCTCCAGCGCAGGCGAGCAGAGGACACGGGGCCGGAGTAGGCGCTAGGAGGGGCCGAGAAGGCGCTAGGAGGGGCCGGGCGGGCGCTGGGAGGGGTCGGGCATGCGCTAGGAGCCGGGTGGGCGCGACGAGGCGGGCGGGCGCGACGGGGCCAGGCGGGCGTGACGGGGCCAGGCAGACGCGACGGGGCCAGGCGGGCGCGGCTGAGCCAGGCGGGCGCGACGGGGACAGGCGGGCGCGACGGAGCGGGCGGGCGCGGTGGGGCCAGGCGGGGCCGACGGGGCCAGGCGGGCGCGACGGGCCAAGCGGGCGCGACAGGGGCAGGTGGGTGCGACCGGGCCATGCGGGCGCGGCGGGCCAGGCAGGCGCTACGGGCCAGGCGGGCGCGACGAAGCGGGCGGGCGCGACGGGGCCAGGTGGGCATGACGGGGCGGGCGGGCGCGACGGGCCAGGCGGGCGCGACGGGCCAGGCGGCGCAACGGAGCCAGGAGGGCGCGATGGGGCAGGTGGCTCTAAGGGGCCAGGCGTGCGCGCTAAGGGCTGGGCGGGCTCTACGAGCCGGGCGGGCGCTAGGGCTAGCTAGGGGACGAGAGGCTAGGGCACGGGCGGAAGCGGGTGGGTGGACCTAACCTACTCGTGATACCATATTAGAATGCGAGAATAATGGACTAGTGTGAGAAACCTAGAACATATACCTGTTGGGGTTGTACTCATAAGAAGCACACACCTAGGCTAGCCTATAACTTCTATATACAAACATATGTATAAGTTGACACTCCGTAAGGCACAAACCCTATACAGTCTACACAAACATGCAATGTATATTTGACACACCCCCTAGACTGGATAGGGGCAGTGCCCGATGAGGGAGAAACAACTCAGGGTGGCACTACTTGTTAGAATGTCGAGAGGAAAAATGGGCTAAGGGAGGAAGGCTGAGAGTTACAAAGGTGGCAATGTACCCTCTAAGAACTAACCAAACTAAGGCTATAGCAAATATACTGTACCTAGCATAGACAATTATATTTGTTGACACACCCCCTAGCCAAGATATTGGTGGTTCCTAACAAAGAAAAGTACACCACGGTGTTAGAATGGAAGAATAGACTAGAAAGGGAGAGTACAAGGTAATATAACCTAGAAGCTGTACCCTTTAAGACACAAACCTATACATTCTATACAAACATAACAATATATGTTTGACATAACCCCTAGACTGTATAGGAGCAGTTCCTAACGAGAGAACGAGCAGCTCAAGGTGGCACTACTAGTCCGACCCCTGAGGCAAGGGTCTAAAGACCAAACAAACGAGTACAGACACAAGCCAAAAGCAAAACCAGGGCGGCACTACTAGTCCAGCCACTGGAAGAGGCCACAAGGACAGTCAGAATAAAATATATAAAAGGTTTGTACACAGTCAAGGCCCTAGCAAGTGAGAGGCTACAAGAACAAGACCTAGCTGTACACAGTGCCGCTGATGATCTTTAAGCACAAGCGCCTTCGTAAAGATATCAGCTGTGTTGGCACCGGAGGCCAAGTGTACTACGCCAGCCTGGCGGAGCTGCTGTAGCTCACGCAGGAGGAGTACCACAGCTGGATGTGCTTCGCTCTGCCCTCGAGTCGCGGCTCCTGACACAGGAGGATCATGGCCCTGTTGTCAACGTACAGGACCGGGGCAGAGCTAGGCCGCTCACCTAAGTCAGTGAGCAAGAAGGTCAGCCAGCGGAGCTTCTGTGCCGCCATGGCGCCGGCGTAGATCTCGGCCTCACAGCTGGACTAGGCAACATACAAGGAGCGAGTAGCTCTTCACGAGACAGCACCTGAACCAAGGCTAAAGTAGTAGACCTGCGAGGACCTAAGGGTCTCGGCGTCATCGGCCCACGAAGCGTCTGTGTGCCCAGTAAGGACCACCGGCCTGCGCCCTCCTAGCACTAACCCATGCCCGATGTACTTGCAAGATAACGCAAAACCCTCCTAGCGGCAAACCAGTGCTGAGGTCGGTGTCTCCCTTTGGCCACAAAGCGAGTCAAGATGCTTAGAGGGTATGCGAGATCGGCGAGTGCAAGTCATCAGGTACATGAGGCAACCCACCAGCTTGGCGTAAGGGCCACTGGGCTCTGCTGACTCCTCAGGAACTAGAGCAGAGAGCCTGTGGTCTACAGGTAGAAGGGTGGGCTATGCAGAGGAGAACTGAAGGCTGAACCTATGAAGGACCTGGCGCACCAAGTGTGACTGAGTGAGGGTGATGGTGCGCGCTGCTCTTTCCCTGGAGATCTGCAAGCCAAGGTAGTGGCGCAGTTCTCCAAGGTCAGTGCAGGTGTGTCTCTTCAGCAGCTCTGACTTCACAAAGGCCAGTGCGTCCCTGTCTGCAGTGGCGAAGACCAGGTCGTCTACGTAAACAAGGATGTAGAATCGAGTCTGGCCAGCACGAACGAAGAGCGAGGGATTTGCAGAGGACGGAAAGAACTGCAGATCAGCAAGGGTAGCACGCAGCATGTTGTGCCACTCACGGGAGCCTGCCGCAGGCTGTAGACGGGGGTGCCGCAGGAGCCACTGGGTCCTAGGAGGGAAGGTACCAGTGAAACCTTGAGGGCGGTGCAGGTAGACCTGCTCGTGTAGACTGCCCTAAGAAACGCAGTGGAGAAGTCGAGAGAGTGAAGCTCGTAGTCACACTAAGCTGCTACGTATAGCAGCACCCGAAGAGTAGTCATCTTCGGGGTCGGAGCGAAAGTTTGAAAGAAGTCCACCCCTCACGCTGACTGAAGCCACTAGCCACGTAGTGCCCCAAACACAGGCACTCTCCGGGAGGCGCTTCACCTTGAAGAGCCAGCGGCCATCGACTACGTTCACCCCAGGTGGGGGAACTGCGTCGACGTAGTGCCGGTGGATCTCAAGATGCCATCTCCTGCTCCATGGCAGCTATCCACTGCGAGGCCAAGGTCCCGAGGACCGCTTCAGCGTAAGTGCGAGGGGTCGGGATGTCGAAAGCGTCTGGGTCACCCTCAGGGACTAGCAGCATGGAACAGAGATGGGGAGCAGCCTCGGACAGAAAAGCAAGCTCGTTACTGGCGGTCCTCCAAAACGTCACTGCCGAGGGCAGGAGCACCCCGACAGACGGAGGACAGGCAGGGTCGGAGACAGAGCGTGTGCGTAGTCCAGGTGGCGGTAGAGGCGAAGTCCGTGACTGCAGCGACAAAAGTGTCAAAACGCGAAACCTAAACAGACGGCGTAACGAGAGAGGCAAGGACCCAAGGAAGAAGAGGACGAGCGGCACGAAGGTAGTCAATAGAGGGGGAGGCGCAACAAAAAGGAGGACGGAGGAGGGACGGCAGGAGGAGGACCAGACGCGTGGAACGAGAGCAACAGAGGGCTAGAGCGCTGGACAGGGGGGTGAGGACGGAGGGACGGCGAGACTAACGTGAGATTGAGGAGTCGGATCAGGAGATAGGAGGGACACCGGAGGGAACGAGGGGAAGACGAGCCGGAATGGAGTCCGGAGAGGGAACACAGGCCGTAGACAGGGAGAGGAGGAGACGACAGAGGGGAGTAACCGGGGGACCACGCCGGTGGGGGAAGCGACAATAGGAGGAGACAGACTCATC